>JAJIZL010064124.1:0-38054 GCA_023969395.1 Amblyomma maculatum | reverse complement strand
GCGGTGGTTTCCGGTATAGTTTTGTCCAAAGGTCGAAGTGCGGATGAGGCCTGCTTACGCAGTCTCCGCATGTGTAGAAAGGGGGTAGTGTGAGGGTGACGATGTCGGTCGTATTTTTATAGGCGCTGGCCACCGCTGTCGTAGCTGACAGAAGTATCTGCGTTACCAACATGAACGGATTGGTCATAGCTCTGGCGGACGACCAGCTCATGTGCCCACTGAAAGTATTCCGGGTCAGGAGGCTGCCTAAGTAGTTGACCGGGACGGAAGTTGAATGCGGTGGTTTCCGGTATAGTTTTGTCCAAAGGTCGAAGTGCGGATGAGGCCTGCTTGCGCAGTCTCCGCATCGATAGAAAGGGTGTAGTGCGAGGGTGACGATGTCGGTCGTATCTTGATAGGCGATGGCCACCGTTGTCGTAGCTGACAGAATAATCTGCGTTACCAACTTTAACGTATTCGTCATAGCTCTGATGGACGACCAGCTGATGTGCCCACTGAAAGAATTCCGGGTCAGGAGGCTGCCTAAGTAGTTGACCAGGACGGAAGTTGAATGCTGTGGTTTCCTGACTATACGACTGTACCCACTGCAGGGCGAAGGCCTCTCTCATATTTCTCCAATAAACCCGGTTCTGTGCTAGCTGCATCCACTTGACCCCTGCGAACTTCTTAATCTTATCCGCCCACCTAACGTTCTACCTCCACCTGCTACGCTTTCCTTCCCTTGGAATCCCGTTTGTTACCCTAACCGACCATCGATTATACTCGGTTCGCACTACACGTCCTGCCCATTCCCACTTCTTGTTAATGTCCACTAGAATATCTGTAAGCTGAGTTATTTCTCTGACCCACTCTGCACGCTTCCTCTCTCCTAATGTTACCCCTACCATTTTTCGTTCTATAGCCCTCTGAGTTGTCCTCAATTTAAATAGAACTCCCTTGGTTAGCCCCCGCATTTCAGCCCCATAGGTGAGTAGAGGTATGATGCAACTGTTATATACTTTCCTCTCTAGCGATACCGGCAAGCTGCTAGTCATAATCTGTGAGTGCTTGCCAAATGCGCTCCATCCCAATCTTATTCTTCTTCTTATTTCCTTTTCATGCTTCGGATCTGCGGTTACTACCTGTCTTAAGTAGACATATTCGCCTACTACTTCCAGTACTTCGCTACCTAATGTAAACTGCTGTTCCTTTCCGAGGCTGTTGAACATTACCTTAGTCTTCTGCATATTGATTTTCAAGCCTACCTTTCTATGTTTCCTTTCTCGGTCATCTATTATTATTTGCCGTTCATCCCCCGAGTTACTTAGCCAGGCAATGTCATCAACAAATCGCAGATTACTGAGGTATTCTCCATCTACCCTTATCCTTAACTGCTCCCCTTGCTAGTCTCTCAATACTTCCTCTAAGCAAGCTATGAATAGTACTGGGGAGATTGTGTCTCCTTGCCTATCTCCTTTCTTTATGCAGAACTATTGTTGCTGTGCAGCCACTATATATATCTTCCACCACATTCACGTACGGCTCGTCTACCCCTGATTTCGCAATGCCAGCATCACCGCCGAGGTTTCAAATGAGTCAAAGGCTTTTTCGTCATCAATGAATGCTATTTATAAGGGCTGGTTATATTCCGAGCATTTTTCTATCACCTGGTTGATGGTATGGATATGATCAATAATAGAGTACCGTTTCCGAAAACCTGCTTGATCCTTTGCTTGATTGCAGTCTAAGGTGGTCCTGATTCTATTAGCGATTACCTTAGTAAATACCTTATACTTAACAGACAGTAAGCTGATTGGTCTGTAATTTTAAGGTCCTTAGAGTCCCCTTACTTATGAATAAGGATAATGTTTGCATTCTTTCATGGTTCCGGTACCGTCGATGACACCAGGCACTGCGTATACAGGGTGGCCAGTTGTTCTAGCACGATATCCCCCACGTCCTTTAACAAATCTGTAGTTATCGGATCCTCTCCAGCTGATTTCCCCCTTTTCGCATTTTCTAATGCTTTCTTGACCTCGTTCTTCGTCACTGGTGGAACGTCTGACTGTTTTTCCCTCCAACCCTGCTTTTGCACCTAACTCAAACACCACCCGGGAGGACTTGGAGGCGACCCTACTCGCCTGCTCCAACCTGAAAGCCCAAAAGGCCTTGATCAAACGAGCAATGGCGGCAGCGGAAGCCACTGGGGTTCCGTACTAGGGACTCCACCTAGTGTTTGTGAGGGGAAGGGCACTAAGAAACCTTTATGTAACTCTATATTTTTATTGAACGTTTTCACCACCACCCACCGCCAATCTCATTACGGTCCTGACTACTTTGGCTACTGTAAAGATCTGTATAGAACCCCTCGGCTACTTTGACTATCTGGTCCATATTCGTGATGACGTTGCCCGCCTTGTCCCTTATCGCACACATCTGGTTTTTGCCTATGCCAAATTTCTTCCTTACTACTTTAAAGCTTCCCCCGTTCTTTACAGCTTGCTCAATGTTCTCCATGTTATACTTCCTTTTATCGGCCACCTTGCGCTTATTGATCAGCTTTGATATCTCGACCAATTCTATCTGGTCTCTTGGATAGGAAGCTTTATAAGTTTCGCAAGTATCATACATAGGCGTGGTGGCTTTAAACGCCATGAAACTGACTGGTTATCTATCCCCCTTCGCCCAGCACTGACGTGCGCTTGAGCGCCAAAATCCCGTCATGTTTTCAATGAATGAATTTATATGGAGCCTTCGCTAAGGTTCGGTATTTTGAGCCACGCTGCCGATTTAACACCAAAAACTAGCCTCACCGTTCGTATTGATGAATATATTGATTTAGGAAAATAATATTTCCTCTTGATATAAAAAACTGAAAATAGAAAGTACAATAAATAGCTTCAGTTCAGGAATTACCAAATCTTCAAAACCTTTCAGGAACATAATGTCTGCATTGTTTATACTTCGCAATTTACGCTTGCCTAAACGAATATACCCGCGATTATTACGCGACATTGAAGCTAGCCCCTATTCGGAATCAGGGACAGTTACTAATTAAGGAAAAATAACTTGGCTGGTTCTTAAATTATGTTAGTGGGAGTATCACGAGAAGCTTCAGGCATTAAACCCGAAACTCTCAGTTAATGAATAAGTTTTAGATCTTGGCACCATATTATGGGAGAGCGTAAAACATCTCTGTCTGCAAAAATCGGGCGTTGTCGTCGTGCAGTGGTTGGAATTATTTTAAGGTGTCCGAAGTGAGGAAATCGAAGGAATGGAACTAAAGAAGGTTTTCAACAGTGGGCTGAGATCCAGACCCTCTGAATGCCATGCGGGCACGTAACATGTTGGCCACAAAGAGTCGTTGCTGCTAAGTCTGGAGTGAAACCCTTGTCGTACCTGGGACTTACCAACAAGGTGTTTGTGTAGGTGTGCCGATGCTACAGTATTATAATTTAGTCATACAATTATTGTAATGAAATATAATGAAAACTCTTGGAATGAAAAAGTGACGTTATACGTGCTACCGCATTTACGCTCAAAACATAGCTTATTCTCGCCATTTATCAAAGCAATTTTCATGAAGAAACACAGTTTTCAAAACGTCGAAGAGCATCTGTTCACACTTGAAACTCACGATGATGTAATGCCATTGCGCTTGCGCACCATTAACCGGCCTCGGCAACAACACTGTACGCGCGTTTATTAGGTGGTTGGGGGCTGAAATCAGATTTCTCACCAAAAGAAAACGTGTTTTTAAACATAATCCTTTGACATTGTGCATCTATGAAAGAAATTTCTCGCCAAGTTTTGGTCTCATTTTTGCAGTAGAAAAATTAAAATGATTTTTTTTTTACGAAGATTGGGTGCACTTACCACAGAAAGTGAATATGAACGCTGATTACAGGATGCAGCCGCATAGCGGGCGAGAAATTGATCGCGCAATGTTTCGCCCAAGATAGAATGCTTGGTTTTCGCGCTCTCTACCTATAAAGAACCTGCTATTGAGAGCACAGCAGCCAGCTAAAACAAAAAAAAAAGAGAAATCTCGAATTTTTGGACGTCGCAGCAGCGGATTGGCTGGTAAATCAAAAATATAAGCTTGCGTTGACTGAAACGCAGCAGGTAAGCTTTGAACGCTGTTCTCGCACCATTGGGAGTCTGGCTAACTAAATGTACCCGGCCAGTTGTGATAGAATATCGCGCCTAGAAGAAGAGGCATGCCCAGTAAGCTACCCAGGAAAGTATTTCACGAGAGCAGGCAAGGGCGCTGGACAGCTGTAAAGCTGATAAAAAAAAGGCAAATCGAAGCGATCGCCACAGAGCAGTGTCTTGTTGATAAGGACGGCCCAACGTATGCATGAGGTCACGTGGATGTATTTATTTCGGACCTAAATTTGAATACAATGTTAGCTAATTCTTGAGCACATTTCGGCCGTTTTTATTTTTCCAAAATCACTACAGATAGGAAATGTACAATTTACAAACATGTTTTCAATTTGTGTTGTTATGAGGATCTCGCGACTCTAATCCTGTAAGCAAAATACGATACTGCATGGAATGAATCCTCTAGACCACGACGCGGACAGGAAGCACGCGGTAAACGAGAGGGAAGTGCTGAACTTATCCTTGTGCCTGTCGCTGACTTCGCCATCTTTAAACAAATTCGCGGAGAAAAGTTGTCGTGATCTTAGAAATAAATGGCCACTATTATCTATTTCCGATAATCGGTATGACTTTGAAATATAGCTTGATTAGTACATGTTATGTCACTGTGAACGTGGAACTGTTCTATGCTAAAATTTAGTCTTCCGCATGAAAACTCCAGGCACAAAGCTGAACAAGTCCGTAGGTACATAACATGGTCTGAAGTGACAAACAAATAAAATGGAACTCAACATGCAGATGGGAAAGGAAGAGTAGAGTGCAATAAAAATGCAAAGATCATTTCTAGTTGTCATATTTTTCCCGCGTGATAGTCAGTAAGCCCATGAAAAAAATAAAAACCTTTGGCATCATCGGCGTTCAGGTTGACTGTTGCAGGCCTCACTGCCTGAAACATAGATGCCTCTGGCAGGTGGCAGTTGGCAGGTGACATGACCACGCACTGACTGATGGCCAGGTTTTCAGAGGTGACCAGACAAGGTGGCACGGTCAAATAAGTTGGAGCTGGCCCTTTGGCTGAATCAATTTATGTGGAAAGGGGGGATACAAATCGAACAACGGGATGCAAATTGAATGCCTCGTTTGAAGGCTCACTACCCTGAAAATTGCTGGCTGGTGACATGCCACCTGGGAATAGATGATTCGGAATCAAGCATTAACTTTTATTGCAGTTTTGTTAACGTACGTGACAACACAATTGTAACCACCCTACTGAAGAACCCTGTTTAAAGTTCATACAGGAAATCGTATACAGGTTTATTGTACAGACCCCAAGATACACGATTGTGGGCTATATCAGGAAATTCCTGTGCTGTCCGTTAAAGGGACACTAAAGACACCCAAATATACTATCAAAATCAAATAAACGTCAATTGGTGACATTGTCACCGCATATCTGGCAGCAAAAAATCGAAATAATGCTTAGATATTGCGATAAGAAGTTGAGTTTTTTTTTTGTTCCCGCAGGTCGAATTCAAACTGTTTTCTCCTACTACGTTATAGCGTAGGATGACGCACACTATGACGCAAGAGTAGAGGCCGTGATTGCTGGCGCGCGGGGAGCGGAGAATACTTCGCAGGTGCGTGCTAAGTCATGATCTTCATTCAATGCGCACTTAGGGTAGGCGCATCTGCTGCTCTGAGCTCGTATTTCAGGCGCCGCAGGCCCAGACCAAACTATCCTAGCACGCACAAAGTGCCTGAGCCGGAACATAACCGAAACTGAAGTGGACGCCTATAGCGCAGTGTTAGCTGAGAGACTAGCGGCATCTACCGACAAGCGGACGAAATGAGCATATTTTATATTTGTCTTGCAACATTTACATTGTCTTTTCATCTTTTCGCCGTCGTCTATTGTGATAAAAGCATATGATCATATTCGAGACAAAACCGACTACTGCATTCAAACGGTCAACGTAATTTGCATTTGTCAGCCTCAGGGATCCCTTGCGCGCCACGTAATTGGTGGTTGCGAGCCTCAGCCATTTCGGCTGTGGCGGCGATATCTGTATTCCTGTTCTTCCTCTTTACTACCTTATAACAGCTCTGTTTTCCCTAAGAGTGGCTTTTTTTGTAACCAAGAACTGGCATTCTATCGATGCAAGCCCAATTCATGTCTCTATTTAGCGTCCGGAATGAAACCGCGCGGATCTCTGATACCGGAATGTCCTATATGGTAGATCCGCCCTCGTTTCCGACAAAAAACCGCAACGCCAGGCTGGAGAAATATACAACAATATAAAATACCACGGCTACATTTAAAAAATAAATAAAAATAACATAACCAGAAATCTTCTGGCAGCAAGCCTGGAATCGAACTTCGGTCTTCAAGCTCTTGAGACACACGCTTGAACCAATACTCCACGGCGGGTTATGGTTGGAGTGGTTATGATTCAGTACAGGTAGATAATTTTGCTCTTTTGTACTTTGTATATTTTCTTTTGCTTTAGAATTTGTGGACATAATTCATCGATCATATTTTAAACGCGCTAAATCGCTTTCTAGGCTACCACAAGGGTTCATAAATGTCCCGTATCTTTATAATGCGTCGCTTTACTGCAAGCAAACTTCAAGATACCATAATTTACTAGCGCTGATATGTTTTCTCATCGTTAGAACGCTTGTACGCTTTCCTACAGAGAGATATCTGGTGCACTAATAATTTTAATACTGCGTGTTTTAGTTCCTCTTGGTATCAGTGGAGCAGCGACGTCAATCAATGCCTTTCCGACGGAGTGGTTTCAATATGTAAACATTCGAGATAGCGTCGCTCGGTGCGCGGCTATCTGCGCATCTTTCGATGGTCAGCGAGTTTTTTTTTTCTAGAGCATATTTTTGTTCTCGCTCGGACAATGCTCACAACAGCCGTTCCGTGAATCCGGAAAGCCGCATGTGGTTCTGCAGCGGGCCTACGAGGCTCTTGCAGTATTCGAATGCATCATGAAACCGCACAAAAAGACAAGGGACAGAGAAGAGAGCGACGGAACAAAGCGCGGAACTTCAACTAGTTTATTACCATGGTGCGTCACATTTTATACAATCATCGCAATAACAATAAAACCTAACAAACCATCATCACACCATACTGGTGCGCAGGCGTGTAAGCGACATCATGCTATCTAGATACGCAAACTCTTTTACTGATAAATTAACTGAGGTTTTGCTGGTACATGAGACTGATTCCTTCTTAATACAATTGGCCTCGTACACTTCTCTACTAAGTTTTGATGCGAGCTTCTTCAGGATAAGCATGATGTCCCGTATACGCCTGCGCACCAGTGGATTGTGATGATCGTTTGTTAGGTTATATTGTGATTGCGATGATTGCATAAAATGGGACGCACCATGGTAATAAACTAGTTGAAGGTCCGCGCTTTGTCCCCGTCGCTTTCATCTCTGTCCCTTGTCTTTTTGCACGGTTTCATGACGCATTCCAATACTAGCCACCAACTAGCCCATCTCTCACTATTATACTTTATTATATTATTATTATTATTATACATTGACATAGTGCTTCAGGGTTTACCGTCGGGGTTACGTTCGAACGTTTAGGACGGGGTGAATGCCGGAAAAGCTCAGGACAGACACCAATTAAATTTTCACAAAAGCTGTACATATGAAATATAGGACCCTGTCCTGTTTCGGACCTTTGAATGATCGATTCCTTGGGACATGGGCTGTTTCCCGGGCTATGGTCGCCACCTTGGCGATTACTTTTTTTTTTTGCTTGTACACATGCTTCGTCTCACAATATGTTTGTAGCACTGCGAAAGGCAAAGACGACGGTCCAATCAGAATCACGAGCATTGCGATAGGCAATTGTGTCCTTACGCGTCCCACGCCCCCCAAATTGGCGGGGTTGACAGTAGGAGCACAATTCTCTATTATAATGCGCAGGGGCGACAGGCACTTAGGAGCACAATTACAAGAGTTCCTTTCCCTTTCGCAGTGCTGCAGATATTGTATGAGACGAAGTATATGCTTGAGCCAGGGCGATAATGCAAGCTCGCCGCCTAGTTCGGCAAGCAGCCAGTTAACCCGATCACTGCACTGTACAGTCGAGAGCAATTTGAAGGTTATCGCGCGAGCGTCGACTGGGAACGTGAACAGCGCCATGGCCCAGAATTCTCTGCCGAGGCGAGGGAGGTATCGGGCCAGCTTCCCTCCTTCTTTTTGCTGTTCCTTCAGCAGCCGTCACTCCCTGTTGGGCTATCAGTTTCTTTTTAGTCTGGTTCTGCGAACCGGCAGTGATCGTAGTGCGCACAACGTATCCTTTGGTATTATCTGAAATTGAACACCTTATCGCAATAAATGGAAAGCTTAGAATAGAGAGACAGGGCGGTAAGTTTGTCGCGGGGGTGAATATTGTTGTTTGGAACAGCGAACGAGGGAGAGAAGAGTGCGAAATCATGATTTTTCCTGTTCCGAACCCGGCCGCCAGGTGCCTGGAGTATTAGGCTGGTCGACGCTCGCGCGATAACCTTCAAATCGCGCTCGACTGTACGTGCACTGTGTTTATAGATGCCAACGCGAAAGTCTGACACCACAAGGATAAAGAGCTGAGTACCGAGGATTGGCTTCAGATTCGCGTGTGAACTTTTGTTAACACGCAATGCGCACAGCCTAAACATGAGCCACCACCATGCACTTAGCCCATTTTGGTGCCTGAATGAGCTATAATAAGTGATAGTGGATAGCAATATTTCTGTAAAAAAAAGCATTTCTCCAGTGTGCTAACAGTAACCCTTTTGAATTCCGACTCTCCGATTTAACGGAATGCGGCAGTGGACAGCAGCCTTTAAAAAAAACAGTTCTCTAGTGTGCTAATAATAGCACTTCCAAATTCCGACTCTCCAATTTCACGAAAGCGCTGCCGCCCCTGACTGACCAGCCAGTCCAAGGCATCGCTGGACCTTTTTCCCGACCTCGGCTCGAGCAGCGTTAAGCAGCACAGCAGCCCACCCGTAATGACGTTTATTTCCGACTTAGTTGCTTGGTGCTGTCGTGCGCGGCGACGGCCAGCCGATTTTCCCGTGTTCGCGAGTTCCAAAAGGCAATCGTAAAGCGGCGCGCGAGGAAAACATGCTAGTGGCGGCGTTCGTCTGCTACCTGCACCACAAGTATCGCGGCCGGCTGCGTAGTTAGAAGCCATGTGAACGCTAGTGCGTACCACCTATATACTTGCTAGCGCACACTTCGTCGGAATAATATTTTTGAGGTATTTTTGAAACGACGCGTGCTCTTCATATACAAAATAGTTGTAATACGTGTTTGGTTTCATGCTTATTCAGTGCGCTGGCGTGTATGGCATGGTAATTCTGGCTGAGCTTCATCTATTGGCCCGGCTTCTGTTAAGAAGCGGAAATACTCCGCCCGATTTCAGTTCCAGAATATGACGGGTTCGCCTGGTTTCTGGTTAATTGATACAGGCTGCATCGCCATGAAACCCACCGGAGCTCTGATTCCGGATATTCCTATATGGTCCATGGCCCTCGTTTAGGAAAAAAATCTGGACGCTAGGCTTGAAAGAGCATGCAGAGATATAAAATAACATCAGAACATTTGAAAAAGAAAAAATACTCTTAAAGCAAAAAAATTCAAGTCTTGATTGGAATTTTGGACTTCACGATCAACAAGCACACAGTCTAACCACTACACCACCCCGGGTCTTGGTGTGGTGATTATATTTTTGTTTAATACGCTACACTGCTCTTTCGCATTCTGTATTTTTGTGGGATGTAGAATTTGTGGTAATTCAATGATCGCCCTTCAAACACGTTGAATTTTTTTCCTGGATTACGAAGGGTTATCCGTGTCTCGCATATTTTTAATGCATCGCTTTATTGCAGTCAAACCTCACAATGTCGTAATTTACTAGTGCTGATGTGTTTTGTCATCGTCTTCGAACGCATGTAGTTTTTGCTACATACAGAGGTATGTAGTGCACCAACACTTCTAATACTGCTTGTTTCAGCTTCACCTGCTGCCAGCAGAGCAGCGACATCAATGAATTCACTTCCGACCAAGTGTTTTGCAAACGTAAGCACTCCAGGAAGCGACGCCCGATGTCCGGCTAATCTGTCTATATTTCGATGGTCAGTGATGTGTTTAATTTACTCTCGGGCGTATTTTTATCCTCGATAAAAAACACTATGTTCTTGCTTGCACATTCACGTTGAGGGTGACTGATCTTCAGTCGCAGATACGAAGATGCACAGCAAGATTGTGTAAGCTGCAGCGACTGTTGCATGCGCAAAAGCAACGCGATGTGCGTATGTAGTACTTCCCAGCGAACACATCGACGGCTTCATATCTTCTACGTATTTGTGAAAGAACGCGTACTCCACATATACAGAAATGTAACGTATAATGTGGATGATTTCATGCTTATTTAGCGCGCAGGCATGTTCCAATGTGGTCATTCTGGTTGAGCTTCACGATCATGCCAAATTGTGTTGACAAGCGGAAATACTCGCTCCCGTATCAGTTCCATTCAAGACGGGTTTGTTACATTTCAAATAAAACGGACATGACCTGTCCTGTATATGAGCTGTACAAGACTGGTTCGCCCTGTTTCATATTCATTCCGGACAGGGATGTCCTGTTTGAGATGCATACTGGAAATGGTCTGTCTTGCATTAGTTTCACACCGGAACGTACCAGCCGAATTGAAATTTATACCGGACGTGACCTGTCCTGTATAAACCTGTTTAAGCTTCGTAGATGATTGGTCACACCGGTATAAAATTTATGCGGGATAATACAGGACCGGTTAAACACCGTTGGTGCGATACGGCATTTTTCACTTGGGCATGCCATAGGAATATAATGCTCGTGTGGGTATGCTGGAATAAATTTCGTTGATCGTTTGCAAATTCCCCTCCCCCCTACTTCCTCTGAGCGTTTATGCGGGTGTAAAAAATTATAGACAGACCAGGCTTACAGCGATTGGCCGGATATTTGTTACGGGATGCGCACCGATGTTGATCTGATCAGCTTCAATCGTATAACTTTAATAGGTCAAGTGCTATCTTTGTTTGTTATTCAGTGTCCTTATCCAGTGTACATAACTGTTGCTCTGTGCTACGTCTAGTCGCGCAGGTCCAGCACAGAAAGAGCCACCTGCGCGTCTGTGATTGGAACAACAGGAAGGAAAACGGCAACACCTTACGTAAGAATATTTTCTTCTTTTTTCTTCTCTTTCCGTAGTCGAACTAAGCGCTATTGTAAGCGAGACTCTGGATGCTGGTAGCACGCTCAAAGGAAAACAGTCCTGATGTCTGCCTCTGTACATTTCAGATTGTGATTGGTTTGCATCGACAAAATGAATGGCCGATGACCTGGAAGCCAATTGGCTGTTCGGCCCCTGTGCGTAACAATGTCAATTCTTTATTACCATGCGCTATATTTGCAGTCAGCACCTTTTCTGGGGGGAACTTATGGCTGCCATCTTCTGAACATGGGTTAATTAAAAACAGTAATGAGAAGTATACCTTCATAGAGCGCCCACCTGAATGCTCAAAATATCTAAAATTGAGAAGGGGCTCAGTACTAGCAGTATTAGGCGGGCTAAAGAGGGCCTAAGCAGGAGCTCCAACTTGTGGCGCTAGACTGATCGAATTACCTGGGCATCGCCAAGATACAACCTGAGGCCATTCAAAATTCTTCTAAAATGTCTTAAAGCATGTAACCTACGCGTCATCCCTCACTACCAGGGCATCTTCAGTACGCAGTGTTGTGATTAGCGTAAATCGCAGTTCGCTGCGAAATTTCCCTATTCGATCGCTTTCGCAGGACACTACCGATTACATCTGCACGCGTCCCCGCACAGAATTAATCATTTGTAGTGAACTACGAGCCGATATCACGAAGCCGTGGAAGGGAACGACGAAGTGCCACTGCACTGCTCGAGCTCACTGTTGTTTGCCTAGGCTATCTGTGTTCTTGTGTTGTTCGCTGTGTAACATAGAGAGGGCTATATTCCCTGTTAAAACACAGTGAAACCCCTTTCACTTGGTGGAGGTGAGTATTTCCTGCCGCCCTGGAGCTCCGCAGCCCCACACTACCACAAACAGTCATGATCGATGCTAGAACCCCTAGTCCCCTGTCTTCTGCGCTGGAGCTTTGCGCCAGAGGGATCCTCCTATATTCAGCAGAACCGGCGACCAGATGCGGAAGACTGGTTGGCCTCATATGAGCGGGTTAGTACCCAGAACCAACCGGACCACACACGAAATTCAATATTGTCATATTCTAACTAACGGACGTTGCCAACCTGTTGTTCCGCAACCACGAGGCCGATATCACATCGTGGTCTGCTTTCAAGACTAGTTTTGCCGATATCTTCGGCCGGCCTGCAGTGCGCAATTGGGAGCTGAGCAACGCATGCGCGGCCGTGCACAGCTTTCTGGCGAGAATTTACCAGTTATATTGAAGATGTTATACACTTGTGCAAGCGCGTGGACGATTCAATGCCAGAGCAAGCCAAGATTAATCCAAGATTCATCACGTTACACAAAAAATTGATGGACGCGTTCCAGATGCTTCTGGCCGGAAATCTTCTGAGCTTGAAAGCTTCTGACCGTCATCAAAGTTATGAGCGCAAGTCAAAACTTTGGTGAATTACGCAAGCGCCGCAACATCACTCGCTCTTCGCTCTCACATCCGGAGCCTCTTGCAGCTTTAACACCTGACGCAGACTAGTCGTCCTTGCTGCTACAAATAAAATAGTTTGTTCGAGAAGAATTTGCCCGTCAACTATCACTCGTTGACCAACGTCCATACGCTCCCTCTCCTTTGGTGCCGAAGTTGCAGCAAGTCATCCGCGAGCAAGTCGCAGAAGCACTTCCGCGCTTCCTGAAGCTCCTTCTGCTGCTCCTTTGACATGTATCGAAGCACCAGTACAGTAAAGCCAATCTTCTGTGGCAGCCCCTTTGACCTACGCGGCTGTGGCTGCGCGGCCTCCGCCTGAGCCGTTACCAGCCATGCAGCCTGTTCTATATTCCGCCCCTCTCCCACGTGAAAGTGGGTTTTACTGTGTTTTGACAGAGAATATAGACCTCTCTAAGCTACACGGCGAACAACACAAGAAGACAGCTGGTCTAGGCATTCACCAGCGAGCTCGAAAAGCGCAGCGGAACTTCGCCGTTCTCTTCCTTGCCTTCGTGATATCCGCACGTAGTTCAGTACAAATTATTTATCTCGGATTTGTTTAAAAGGACATGCGCAGGACATGTAGTACGAAGAGAGGATAACCGATGGTCGCTTTGGGTAACAAACTGGATTCCAATATCAGGGGGCGGCAGAAAGTTAGGTGGGAGGATGAGGTTAAGA
Organism: Amblyomma maculatum; assembly: GCA_023969395.1. Lineage (NCBI taxonomy): Eukaryota > Metazoa > Arthropoda > Arachnida > Ixodida > Ixodidae > Amblyomma > Amblyomma maculatum. The sequence continues at coordinate 24,578 of JAJIZL010064124.1, read as the reverse complement.
AGTTTGCAGGGGTCAAGTGGATGCAGCTAGCACAGAAACGGGTTAATTGGAGAAATATGGGAGAGGCCTTCGCCCTGCAGTGGGTATAATCAGGCTGATGATTATGATGATGTTTAAAAGGTGTTTGAAATTTTCATAGAAGGGGTGTGTGCACTCAAGCTTCACTTCCCATCTCTCTTTGTAAAAAGAAACTGTTGTATGAACAGTGGCGATGCTTTGGATTTGCTACATCACTGAAGCTGAACTTTCCACTGTGAAAAATTAAAGGAAGAAAATGAACTAACCTAGCACATAATAGACCTGCTTCCAGAGCAGGTCGGTTCACGATATGTTTGTAGGGGAACATCAACACTTGCATATAAAGGCTGTGAAATGTACTCAGATTGAAGAAATGGACTGTGAAGAAAGGAGAGGCACAGCATATCACACACAGTTCAATTTATTACTTTGAATGCCCTCCGTAGGAGGCCATACACAAGGGATGGGGTTGTGTACAAAAGCAGACCCCTCATTAAACAATCATTGAATAAATGGCTAGGTAAATGTGGTAAAAATCTCCATGGATATGTGGTAGCAGTGATGTATCATGCCATTGTGGTCCGGCCGTACACGAAGACGACAGCCTCAGCACGCCTGCCAAGCACGCGCAGATAGTATTTCGTGGCTGTTGAACTGAATGCCAGCAGTTCGCTGTTCCATTCCGGCATGGCTCAGTGGGTCCCGCCAAATATATTTGTGGAGATTGAAAAAGCACTTCTCCTTGTGACTCTTCTCCACAAACTTTGGGACTCCTGACATCGCGTCTTCATTGCTTGCTGTTGCCCTGCGTTCGCATGAGCCGCTTAGCTCAGCCTTCCTACCACCCGGAGCTCACGACCCCGTCTGCCTTATTTCGCGTAAGCCATGGGAACAGATCCCTCCACTCAAGTACCATCTTCGTCGCCTGGTACGCCGCCACCTCACTAGTTCGCGGTCTCCGCCTTCAAGCTCTCCAACTTGAGCTTATCGGAGTCGGAATTTCGCTAAAATGGCGAGAATTGGGCCTAGTTGGTTATTCATATTGGTTTCACCGCGCTAACACATTGAACAACAGAAAAGACAAACACCACGGAGCGCGATTCGGTTCCTCACCATGGAGGCCTTCTTCCGTTAGATTCGTGTCTTCGCAAGTGACAATATTCGACAACGTTATTGATGCGTTCACGCCTACTACTGCTGAGATTGTTCGCGACGTCCTGCACCCCTGCCTGCTAATCGCCCTTACGGCCACTTTAGGGCGGCGCTCATCCAGCGAACTTCTGAATCGGAGCCGCTTAGTGTTCAGCAGCTCATTACCTCACAAGAGCTCGGAGATCGAAAGCCTCATGAGCTGTTGCGTCGCATGACAGCTCTGGCTGAGGCTTCACTTTTTCTTATGATAGTGCACTCCTGCGGGAACAATTCTTGCAGTGCCTACATCCGCAGGCGCGCATGATCCTGAGCGTGTCTTCGTTTGAGACCCTAGAATTCCTGTCTACGCTTGCAGATATGATAATGGACATCGTTATTTTTTCTCTGTGGAAACCAATAATCCTCCTCTTGTCCCTCAGTTATCCAGCGTAGCTGCTGACGGTCGCTATGCCCGCCTCACCGATGCTAATGAGCTAACTCGGCAGGTATTGCGTCTTACAGCTGAGGTTGTAGGCCTTTTTACACGCCGGCCGCTTTCTTTGTCTCCAACGCGCCGTACTAGCCCCAGTACTCCTGGCAACCGTTCTCCGCCCTCCAGCACCTTTTGCAGGCACCACCGCCTTTACGGCTCTCATGCACGCCAATGCCGGCAGTCCTGATCCTTCCCGTGAAATGGTCCGGCCGAACACTGAAGGCGACCGGTTTCTCGGCCACCGATTCAGTCGCCTCCTCCGCATCACTGACCGTGTTACGAAATTCCGTTACTTTATCGACACTGGTGCCAAGATATGTGTTCTTCCGCTTATGTTGGCTGAGCGACGCCGTCCTTTAATATCTCCTCCTCTGATCGCAGTCAATGGCTCGACCATACGGACTTATGGCCAGAAGTCGGTGATTCTTGACATTGGAGACCTCCGTACCTTTCGGCTGGTATTTTTCATCGCATACATGCGCTCACCAATCATCTGCGCCGACACTTATGGCACTACAGGCTTCTAGTGGACATGAGGCAAAACCGCATACTGGATCTCAAAAGAGCCTATTCGTCCAGGCGTCTCTTGCTGTGATCCGCCACTCAGGCTCCTCCAGTCCCACGTGACTGTTCCCGGCTTTAGTCCAGTATACTTGCACAATATCCGGATGTCATCCGACTCCCATCCCTTCAAAAACCGGTCACCCAAATTGTGGCGCCTCACATTGTGATGACTGGGCCCTTCCGTGATTGCTCGCGCTCGTCGCCTTGCACAGGGTCGCCTCGCTGCCACCTAACAAGAATTTGAGCATATGCTGGAGCTTGGCTTCACCTGTTCCTCATCCCGTCCTTGGGCATCGCCTCTCTACATGGTGCCTAAAAATAACGACCATTGGCTCCCGTACAGTGATTACTGTGATTTCAAGAACACAGTCCCTGACCGCTGCCCGATTACCCACATTCAGGAATTTACATACGCCCTATGGCCTCACAATCTTCATCAAGGTCAGTCTCATGAAGGCATATCATAAGATCTGTGTGGAGCACCGGATATCCCAGACTGCCATAATATTGCATTTTAGCAGGTTTGAATCTCTGAGGATGTCGTTCGTCTACACAATGCAGACCACATTTTTCAGCGCTTAGTGGCGTGCTGCTTTGCCTACCTTGACGACATTCTCGTCTTCAGCCCTACGGCAGAGGCCCTCAAGGTCCGCCGGCGTCAAGGGCTCGCCACTCTGAACTGCTTTGGTGTTGGGAACAATGAACCAAAAAGCGTGTTCCGCTTTACAGGGTTGGATTTTCGCGGTCATCGCATCAACGCCTACTGCATTCGCCCGTTACAGGCCCGTGTCACCGCCATCCCTCAGTTTCCCCGCCCCGGCCCCACCCAGCAATTGCGCGAATTTCTTGACTGTGACAACTATTATCGGCGCTTCAGTTCTCGCAGCGGTGCAATACTGCAGCCTCTCCGTGACAATCTCTCCGGCCCCAGCAAGCCGACCGCTCTTGTCGCTTGGACCGATACCGCTGACCACGCATTCAGCAGCCTCAAAGCGCTACACTCTTGGTTAATCCCAAATATGACGCGTCCATGTCCGTCATGATTGACGCATCGGACAATGCTGTAGTCTTGATCTTGCAACAGTTCGTTGCTTGTGTTCAGCAATGAATCGCCTTCTTTTCCAAGAAACTTGCGCCCCCTGACTGCCGCTACAGCACCTTCGGCCGAGAGCTGCTGACAATATATTCAGCCTTTAACCGCCATTTTAAGAGGGACGTACCTTTCATATCCTTAGTGAGCACAAACCTATGATGTCTGCGCTGGCATCCAGGGCCTGTATTTCGAGTTTACGTCGTTATTGAAAGTGGCGCTATAATCCCGACCTCGAGTATTTAATTGGTGCAAACGCCGGAACATGATGTTGCCACCTAAGCTGGTTCTGTAGTCGCAACACACGATTCTGGCGTTCCGACCAATCAGATATCTCGAGGTCACGTGAAATAGCCACACACCGAAAACGACGCAAACTGGGAATACGTGCCGAGCAGTACCGCCTATGCTCCTCGTGAAATCTGGCAGCTGGCCTATATTGCCGAATTTACTTGCGACATTCTTTACGTCACGGACATGTGGAACGTAATTGCCGTTGCACTTTCTCGTGACGAAGTCCATGCGAAGGGCAGTGGATGGCCGATACATCCATTTCACGACTATGGCTGCTGCTCAACGTGCTGATTCTCAGCTTCAACGGCTTCGCACGCGCGACATCTCTGTGGTGTTGGAGGAGGTCTTGCTCCCTTACATTTCCGTTCCTCTGGTTTGTGATACGTCAACCTTTCGTCCACGCCCCTACATGCCTCCATCGTATCGCCGAACTGTTTTTGATTCCCTCCATTCTGTGGCTCATCTTGGCCTCCGTGCAACTCAACGCCTCGTCACGGCTCGGTATGTCTGGCGTCGCATGAACGTCTCCGTTTGCCGCTGGTCGCGCACGAGTCTCACCTGTCAGCAAATCAAAGTGCATCGACACACTGGGAGTCCTCTTGGCACCCTACCGTCCCCGGGGGCCCGCTTCAGGTACCTGCACTAAGATATCGGTCCCCTTCCTCCCTGCTGGAACCACCGCTACCTGTTACCTGCATTGACGTGTTGACTAGATGGCCTTTAGCGATGCCTCTTCTGGACATAACGGCGGACTCAATTGAACGAGTACTCATCACACTACATATAAGCCGCTGCTCTGTCCCCTCCACCATTACGAGTGATCGTGGTCGTCAATTTGACTGTCGTCAAATTGTCGAGCTGCAAAATTGACTGTCGTCAATTTTGTCGAGCTGCGGGTGACCGAGTGTTCTTCTTCTCTTTTTCTTCTTCCTCAGCCCACATATAAAGCCCCGCTTTAACCAACCCATATGAACGTGCCTTAGTAGCATATAGGGGTAACGTGAATGACAGGATCCTAGCAGGCTGATTCTGACATAACCGTACCAAGTGAAACGAGAGACCAAAGTTGGCAGCTCCTGCCAGCCCGTGTGTCACGTGGGGTGCGACGTCACAGCGTCACGTGGGTAAGACGAACTGCGGCCGGGTCACTGGAAGGCTTGAAAGTGCGAGTAGTATTGCTTTCGCAATAGAAGAGGGAAAGTGAGAAATCTATACAAAAGTTGAAGAAAAGAAGAAGCAAAAAACATTAAAAAACTCAAAATGTGTTTAGTGGCCGTATGAAGAAGAGCAGATAAAGCAAATACTATCGATGTGAGAGAAAATAAAGGAACAAAATATTGTATGGGATGTTTGAAAATTTCACCCCTATTTTTACGGTCGACATTTCGTGGTAGTCACTGACCACCACGCTTTGTGCTGGCTCTCATCTCTGAAAAATTCAACCGGGTGGCTCGTGCGCTGGCGTCTCCGACTTCATGAATTTCAGTTTTCAATAACTTACAAATCTAGCTGGAAGCACCTCGATGCCGATAAATGTTACTTTTGATCACCGACAAATTCCAACCGAGAATCTATAAAGGTGAACAATGAAGAGACATCATCCGATGGCGGGCGACAACATATGCAGAATAAGTATTTTCGTGATTTCAGTAGAAGCGCTTCGAAGTTAGGAGTAGAACAGGATAACTTCAGAGAGCAATCCGCACTCCTTATCGTTAGTAATGAACACGTATACACAAAGTGAGGTTCGTAGCCGAATAGATTAACTCGTCTCCATCGATGTCAAACCATGTTTTTGAAGACATCACTGCATCAAACTTAATTCTGCCCTTGCTAAAGACAGAAATGACAGAAGTTGCCTAATTAGGCGGCCAGAAACTGCCAGCGCATTTAGATCAAACTCGCTCTTCCTGGACATGCAGGACAGTCGGTACGCTTGTATAAACCTGGCTACATTTACGTAGCCCTTTTAAACAATGTCGAAGGCTTGGCTGGTCGATGTTCTCTGTCATTTTTTTTTTCAATTTCGTCCCCTGACATTTAGGCGGGTCAATGTCTTTAACCAATGGTCAGAAACAAGTCTAGCATTAACTAATCATTTTTTCCCTAAGACACAGAAGTGGGTAGCGGCGCGCATAGTGCGCGCAAAATATTCTGCCAGCATTGAAACCATAATGCCTTCCGTCAATGTATCTGGGTCATATGTTTACAGCCAGGTAACAAACTATAGCAGCCGAGTTAGCTTAGTGGTTTGTATGAGACCAAAGATGTGTTTCGTTCGGCTTTCCTTTTCGAGAATAAATGTTTCAAAATAAGGCTTGAGGCAAAGACCGCTGATATCGACGATCGGGGACCTTAGCAGTTACGCACTAAGGGTGGAATAAGGGAAAAGAGGAAGGTAGGAGTGAAAGACTAACGCCGGAAAAGAGGGCCGCAGTGTAGGGCTGGGGATCATTAACGCACACCGAGAGAGCATTGCCTCCGCGGTCGGGTTTGAGCCCGGACACTCAGATTCTGCAGCCAAGTTCCATACCTATTGAACCACCGCGACGGCTCACGTCATAATGCTACATATAAAAAAGCAACACCCTTTCCTGTTTAACTGCGCAAAGGCGCATGACGCTAAAATTACGTAAACCAAATGGCCGACGTCATCTCTTCGGAGCACAGAACCACTAAATATCCTGCCTCAGGGGCTTCGAACGGTAGAAACAAGCTGCGCGCAGTGTAACATTGGTTTCGGCTCTGTTTCTGTCTTGAGAGATATCCACGAGGGTTCGGCTGTGATTCTGCTCTATTTCTTGCTGTTGTCTCATTATTGCAATGGCACGCAGTATATGAAAGAAGGGGAAGGAATGTAGAAAACAAATAATGCGTGCGGCACGTATGGAAATAAATGATTTTATTTACTCCGATTATTATTTTCATGCTCATGAAAACCAGAAACTAGTTTATAAATAAATACCTTAAATTTCTGACATATTTCCACATAAATGTCATTCAACTTTAGGGAAAGTATTTAAAGATCTCTTTTATTAATTTTACGTTCAGTATCAGCAATAATTTGTAATCAGTTAGCTTCAAAGAATAATATCGGTGTTCTGTATGCATTTGACAAGTACGCACATTCTGTCCACCGATTCCTCAGGAATCATTAACAACAAAAGCTTAGAGCACTACGATGTCAAAGTTGCCGAGAACAACCTCTACGAGCTAAGCGGGCTCCCACGCTCGAACCAAGCGCTCATAAGAGCCTTGATTGCACCGCAGGCTTAGTCGAACAACCGACAAAAGCGCCCTAGAAATTCATCACGACGCAATTCGGCGGGAAACCGTAGCCTCCCCCTAATAAAATTAGAGGATGCTTAAGATCCTCTTTAAGGAAAATACGACAGCTTTAATGTACCCGGCCATGTGCCCGGGTATCTACCCGTTTGATGTCTGTGGCTGCCGTGTTTTACCACCTACTTGTCATGCAATTGCCCAAGACGGCGGCGTTCTTTTTGCAGATAATTTCCGCAGCGGGAGACGACTCCGCTTCTGCTCCATGCCGGCTCATTGAATTCGCGCACGGTTCAGCCATATCGAGGCAAGTAAACCAACTGCCTTCTCGGCCGCGGCAGGTAAGCTACCTTCCCCACCAGCTTGCACCCAATTAATTGGCGCTGCACAATGCATCCTGGGATCATCCTCGCGACGTTAACAATGCGATGAAATCGTTGCAGCTTAATCTTTGGCTACAGCGACGATGCCGGCTTGTCCGCCTCCCGAGGTCCATAATGCTGTCGCGTTACAACGTGACATAGGCAAACAGTGTGGGAGAATTTTCTTGGTCGTTGGCGCCCAGAGTATGAGGTCTCTTGGACTAACAGCTCCTGCTCCGATTATTGCCCTGGTTCACATGGTAGGTAGTGGATTCGCGTAGGGCCACAAGGTATTACAGTCGGCTTCAGCTCCTAAATAAAAGCTATATATTACTCTCAAGAATCTTACTTCGCGAAATGGCCGGAGAAACACATTGTTTGGTGATAAGAGTAGGGATGACGTTTATAGCTTTACGGGTTTGCCGGCAGAGACGGAGAAGTGCTATACAAGCAGTAAAAACAAGGCCTGCGGCCGATTGTGGCACCGATAATCAGCTTCTTGTTGCCAAATTTAAGCTTCAATTGAGGAAAACGCAGAAAACTAGAAGGCTTTTCAGGTATGATATGGATCAAATTCTATCAGAATATGCTGTGGAAGTGAGGAATCGATTTCAAAAATAAATCTAGAAGAAGCAGAGCTTGAAAAGATGCGGACTGATGTTCGTGATATAATGCAAAAAGTTGCTACTAAGGTAGTTCCAAAGCAAAAAAGTGCAAGAAAGCAAACTGGTTATCTGAGGAGGCTTTGAAAATAGCTCAGGAAAGGAGGATGGCAAAAGGTATGGCTGAAAGAGAAAGATACAAGGTTCTCAATGCGGATTTTCAGAAAAAAGCACGAAGAGATAAGAATGCCCTCCTGAACATACAGTGCCAAGCAGTTGAGGACAACAGCCAATGAGGAACACAAGAGCTCAGTATAAGACAATCAAAGATATCAAAGGAAGCTTCTGTGCAAAGCTGGGCATGATAAAAGACAAACGAGGCAGGGGCCTCTTTCAAGCCCCGAAGATAAAGAAGAAGTGGCAGGAATACACACAACTGTACACGTGTACAAGAAGGACACGGATGTGCAAACCCAACATAAGACGGTTGTGATTACTGATCTCGAGCCAGGCATCTAGAAGAGTGATGTTGAATAGGCTTTACTTCGGCTTTATTGATTATGCGAAAGCGCTTGACTGCGTAGATCACAGCAGACTGTGGCAGGCTCTCCAAGAGAGGGGAGTTCCAATTCACCTCATCCGTCTCCTCAGGAACCTGTATGAAGGGCAAGAGGCCACAGTCAAAACTGGGCATGGTCTTACTGGTTGGTTTCCAATTGAGAAAGGAGTGAGACAAGGCGGCATACTGTCGCCCTGCCTATTTAACCCATATGGATTACATCATGAGGAAGGCCGGTGTGGACGAGTCTTCAGCTGGAATGAAGATTGCTGGAAAACGTATCAACAACCTTAGATATGTGGATGATACAGCTTTAATGGCAGAACGTGAAGTGGAACTCAAGAGACTTCTGATGCCCGTACAAGAAGAGAGTGAGAAGTTTGGGCTTAAACTGAACATTAAAAAGACAAAGATCATGGCGTCTTGCCCTACCAAGCCCTGGAGCATCAAGGGAGAAGAAGTGGAAGCTGTGACAGATTTTCTCTTCTTGGGCTCCAAGATTACCCCGAAAGGAGACTGTGCCATTAAATTAGGAGACGCCTCTTCTGGGAAAGAGAGCCATGGCTAGCCTTGACCACCTAGTGAAGAGCAAAGACATTACACTGCCAACCAAGATCCGTATAACTCGTGCTATGGTCTTTCAAGTTGTGGTGTGTGGATGCGAGAGTTGGACTGTGAAGAAGGCTGACCACCGAAGAATTGATTCGTTTGAATTGTGGTGCTGGCGGAGAATATTTAGAGTTCCTTGGACGGCCAGGAGATCAGATCAGTCGATATTTGTCGACCATAAAACCTGACTGCTCATTCGAGGGTCAAATTCTAAAGGTAAAGTTCAGCTACTTTGGTCATCTGATGAGAAGAGAGGTGTCGCTGGAGCAACGTTTGATGTTGGGAAAGGTTGAGCGTCACCGGAGAAGGGGTAGGCAGCGAACGCGATGGTTACATGGCATCCCCGAGGCGCTGTAGATGAACTTATTTGATGTTAGGAAGATAGTGAGAGACCGGAAAGCGTGGCGTGATATGGTTCAGAGGGTCATGAAGAGTCGAACACGACTGAACGACTGAACTGAACTGAGTAGTTTACCCCATCCATGTCGATAAAAACGTGAGCGGCAGTTGCTAAGAAAACAGGAAAGATAATTTTCGGTGCGTGCAAGGAAGCTCTCAAAGTAAGTCATATTCTACTCTCATGGAGAAAAGGTGATGCAATAGGGAACAAAAAATATGTCATACGGTTAAACAACACGCGCATTCCATCCGGTGCTGATATAGTCGAGAATATCGTCATGGGTACGTGCTCTCTATTCAGATTATTAAAAGAAGCAAATATCATTAGCAGTGAAACGCTAGACTATTTAGAAACCAAAGTGCACCATGAAGGCCTCAGTTGCGTATTCGCCGCTAAGCCTGAGACAACTTAGGGTCATGGATTAGAAGCGCTCACACTTCCAGAACTGGTCTGTTATGTCGTCGAAGCGGCAGAGCGGATTCTAGACATCCTTTTTCGTTACGTTGTTCAAGCAGTGGTGATCAACACAGAATCGAAGTATGTCGTTTCTCTTCCCCAAAATGACTGGTGACCCAGGGGCTAATGTTCGAGGAAGGCCATCGCAGTGCTTCGGCATGTCAGTATTCCTCGGAATAACTTGTCACAGGCACCTAAGCTTGTGCGTTCCAGAAACGGCCGATGTCTCTTGCGATGTCCAGTCTTTGACACAAGAGCAGCTCAACAATGTGTTCAGCCTTTTTGGTGTTTCCTTCCCCGATGCAGACGATGACGCTTGTTTATGGCGGTATGCTCGAAATTTCGTCCAATATGTCTAGCACAACGTGATAGTTTAAAACTTCTCCAGCTGCTACAGCACTGTCTATCAAAAGTCTAATGAAATTCGATTGGAGGTCGGTGGTTGGTCAAAACTCAAAGAGAAAATTCACACTGGCTATCATGTCACATGAGCTACAACCACGAAACATGCATGATAATCGTGTCCACTTACTATTAAGCTGGTGCTACATTCTTTTACCAGCCTAATAAGATTTCTACTCCCGGTGGTGCGAATCAGCGAGGCATCTTAAGTGGCCGTTAATTCTTGCGCTCGGATGCGAATGATACTTTGATGATTGAATAGTTAGCTCCGGAGAGAACTAGCGTATTGATCGGCCGACATTTCGACAGCCACAATGAAACAAATGAATAGACTGTGGTTGCATTGAATAGTACTCTATGTTGGGTTGTCCTGCAAAAAGCTTAAACAACATGGCCGTGGTGGTAGCAATGATGCTGCTGAGTGCTTGTCGAACTACGAAAGCCTGTCGTATTGCCGAACATTCAATTTTGACTCTACGAGGAAACATCTAGATACCTATTCCGCAAAACTGCAAAGACTCAACGTCCCGAATTCGACGACACCATGAAGCCTGCTAAACAGTGGTCTAACTACGAATGTCCGTTATACTCGTTAGTACTCAATTCGGCGAAGAACTGTCTAGATACAGTTAACAAAGTTGACTAGCAGAACAGGGATATGTGTGCATGTACACGCCATATATATAAATCCCAGAGGTCAATTCGAACGTACAGGAACATTTCACAACATTAACCACAAAATATCTGGCGACTTAACAGTTCGACAATGATAATTGTGACCCTCGTCATTGACTTTCTTGCGGCCTGTCCTGCATCCATCGAAAACGGTACCCCTAATTTTTTCTTACGTAACGCGTTCGCGAAACGGCAACGTAGTATTTGCCCAAAGCGACTCCCTATGCGCTCAACTGCCCTCGATCGCCGATGTGTGATTCGGCTTAGGCCTGTTTCACATGATGCGATTTTTGCCTTACGACGCTGAAATTCTCGTCAGTGTAGCCACAGAGTGAGCGTTGCTCCAGCCGCATAGGAGTTTCCAACAGGTTGGCAATGAGCCGCAACGATGGCGCGGTCGTTCTGCGACTGACCAATAAGTAGCCGAGGAGCGTCGCGACACCATGTGGCGTATGGCGACCTGCAACGGGCTGGTACGCCCAGTATCGGAGGAGAATGCGCGCCCCCATGATACACCCGTATTTTCACGTCCGAGTGCTTTCATTCGGCGCAGTAACGGACTTTTTTTATGCTGAAAGACGGCCCGTTTTTATAAATACCTATGAATTATCGCTTAGAATAGAAAATTATATCTGAGTATGTAAATCAAACACGTACGCTCTGCGTACGCGTTTTCTATAAAAGATAAACAACCCTGAGGGTATCTCTCATCGAATTCGCACGCGGGTTTGCTGCATTTGAAAGCGCTGCGCGAAATCGCACTGCGGCGTCACCGACTGCACCAAAAATTTTCGCTGCAGTTGCAGCATGTGAAACGGGACTTAGGCACGCTCCGACCTCACAGGCGGTGATTGAGGCCATGAGTACAGCAAATTGAGTTGGAAAACGGTTCCCAAGAACCGGTTCGCCGCGTCTAGAATACCTGTTTGTGCCTTTCGTTACATGGACGCTATTCAAGAATGACGTTTTCAGCATTCGCTCTGCCAGCCCTGTTGCACTGCCCTACGTGGATGGCCGCTGAACTGGGACCAACTTTTTGTGTCGTGCTATGTGGCTAACGTGGCCGCTTTAATGCGATTGAACTGGAACCGTGGGAGCATAACCGATTTTGGACGATATCCATCCGATATGTGCACCAGTTCAACTGCACAACTGCGCCTCATTTCTAATCGTGGCTGGTATGATCGGCGTGCTGAACGCATTAATTATCACATCGCATGGATTATTTTCATCAGCACCCTCAGTGTAAAACGTTGCACATAGCAGTAGGGGTTACTGTAATAAAGATTTAAGCATAAAAAGGAAGAAACACATCAACAACGAACCAAAAAACAATAGAAAACGAGAAAAAAAAACACAACTTAACATAAAACACAAAACAGCATTCAGAAATGAAAAAGCACAACATGACTAAAATTAAGTAGCTATCGCTGACATTCTAGTCTCCCTCCAAGTTCTCGTCCCGTAGAAAAAAAAAGTAAACAGTCGAGTGTGCACCGTCCTATCTCCTGTTGATGGTCAGCGTCCGGTAAGCATTATCTTCCGGATGACACAGGTGTCTAAGAGCATGATAAATTCACTGGCAATACGAGAAGTCCAACATTGATCAGCAAAGATGCTGGATTACTGGCCCCATCGCCGAGTCCAGAGTGTGGGGGAACTTCGTGCGGGTCGCCCAGGTTCCGTGATGAAGTTGGTGGGCTCCAACTACAAATCTGGAGTACGCGACGTACGAAAGATGGGCGGCGGTAGTGCGTGGACACCGTCTACACACAATTCGGACTCCTCCTGGCGCTGGTCAGCATGTCGACTCACGTAGATGGGTTCACCAGGCTAATCTATAACTAGAAATACCAATGCGGAATAATGAGGAATACGAGTGATTTTTCCCTATAGACGTGTCTCTTCAGACGGACCTAATATCGAGATGCCTAAATAAGCATATTCAAAGAGGGAGCTTCAATTGTGGGTTCATCAAACAAGTTCTCAATTCGTTGGTATATTATTACAGCAAATGAGACGAAGCAAAGCTAAGAACAACAAATGTTAATATTGTCACGTAGCCGTTTAGGCCCGCAACCAGAAGGTTGGGTTTTTAGGGGGTTGACCTAGCAGGCGCAGAAGAGCAGGTCCGGAGCACCGACAGAAGGAAGCTAATTTCAGCTTCTTCTCGAACGCCACGGGGCCACTTCTTCGAGTCCGCGCACGAGACTCTCGATGAGCAGCCGCCTAGCGGCTGCTGTTGCACACGCTACAATATTAACATCCAATACCGTGGCAGTCTGGGCGTGTTGGTTCTTCATGATGAAAAAATACAGCGCAGAGAGGGACGAGGACCAAATGAAGACACATAGGACACACGAGCGCTCGCGTGACCTATGTGTCTTCATTTTGTCCTCGTCCTTCTCTGTGCTGTATTTTTCCATCATTAACATTCACTTCAAGGTGGGAACTTTTTGTTTCAAATATTCTACACTCCGGCTACTTAGGTAACGATTTTGGCAAGTGACCGCGGTGAAAAGTTATCAACACTCACTCGACTTGTAACCAGAATCCACGGAATTGTCGTAGTGACCTGCGTTCCCATTTTGTTCTTCCTCATCTCACGTTTGCCTTCATCTTATTCACAGGCCTGAGCCTTTATGCACAAAGCCAAAGATGGCATGTGCGTTCTTTGTTACCTTCTAAGCACACTCTGCGTCGCCAGTTGGTCTATCTTAGCGATGTCTGTTGTCTTCATCGTATCACTAGTTTTCTTGTAAGCTTACTACCATCTTTTTGATCAGCAAATCAGGTGTGTCGTCGGTTTCAATGTAAAATTGCATTCTTTCCCCTACGAAACACGTTTTTTGAGATACACCTCAATCAGAATCCTTTAGAGACGAGGGCATCTTCTTCGACACCTCCTCTCTCTAACCTCCTCATATCTGTCAAGTGTTTTTCGAGTTCATGCATTTCATTTTACATGCTAAAATAGACCCTTGGGCGAGTTGGTAATGCCTGGGAGCAGACAGCGCAAAAACGCACTCCTTTGTGCCCTACCCAACGTCTTCTGTGCGCTGTCTGTACTCATTTTAATCCCTCATCGATGGTGTCCTTCTGGTGTCCTTCTATTTTCAAGTAATGCGCTCCTTAGGCAGCCATCGGGCAAAGTACGTTTGCTTCATGAGGCCGCATAAGTTCCCTCGCGATTTTTTTGTGCTTCCTCTTTGAATATGCGCATTTAGGCCGCTGCAGCACGACGTCACATCGGGCACGCGCTTACCGCTGTTTCTCACCCTGGTGCTGTCCTGCTCCCTCTTCTCTTGGTTTTTCCTGAGTCTATCATTACTGGATAAGACATACAAACATGCGCCTGTCCATTTCAACATCGGTTTGATTGTTGAGCATCATGCCTCGATGAGGACTTGCTACGTCCCGCCTGTGCACCTGCTTCTCAGTTTGGCTTCAACTGCGCCGGTGAACTGGCAACTTGGAAAGGAGAGCAGCACCATTTTCGAGGGTAGGAAATTTATTTGACAGTTTCAAGCTGGCGAGCTGGGGCACGACGCTTCATCGGCCATGTTCTTACCGCTGTTTCTCGTCCAGGTTGGTTGCCGGCTTCCCGCTGTACGCTATTTCAGCTTCAATCGATGCATTATTGCGGTATCGTGCCCCGATGACCTGCTTTGTGGTAAGCAAAAGTGTACTACTGTGTCGAAGTAAGGTTATGATCTCCCGTGTGAAATTTTGCTATTATTATCAGGTGCTTCTGAGAGAACCACTGGTCCCGGTTATGATACTCTTCAATGGAATCCGCATAGCGAAGTTATTGCTGGCATTTACACAGCACTGAACGCTCTAGAACTCCATCAGACGCAGTTTCTTCGGGAACTACACGTGCTTAAACAACAGGAGAGCGCTGGTGGGTCTTTGCAGATTTCCTTAGCCGGCTATTCCCTCTAGAGACCGACATGCATTCCTTACGTCAGACCACGAATTGTGGCACTTCAAATGCATTGTCTTGCGTTGCCACCTTATCCAGTGAGATATCCAATCTTAAGGCTGAAAAAATATGCACGCTTTCATTTTTTTTCTTCGCCAAGTTGCTCCATCTGAAAGCATCGAAAGGACTTACCGAACATATAGCTTCATTGAAGGCAAGATCCGAGCAATCGTATTTGAATTTTTCAGTTATAAGGTCACAGACAATAGCTTATCGTGCGCTTCTAAGCTCCAGGATACTAAGTTTGCCATGCGCGTAAGCTTCACTTCTGCGGTTCACAATACGCTCGTGACCTGGCTTATTTTCAAAGCGGCGATTTGATGATCTTCTCGTCAACAAAAAGTGCTTTGACTATGACAGCGAGCATGATCGAGTTGTCAAGCTTCGGGAATGAAATAAAGGGAAAAAAGGAACGCCGTTGCCTGCTCTGTAGCAGGAGCCTGATTATCATCTACGCCTTAGGCGTCAAGTTAGGCGTCATCAAGGGACCGACACTTGCATGGTGGAGGGGTATTTCTACTTGTTGATTAATGATTTCGCTCTTCATTAATGACAGCAGCCTGGTTGGTTGCGAATCAGTATGGTGCAACCTTCGCCTAAGTAATGGAAAGAACATCGATATTACTTCCTGTCTGCCATCTACCTTCCGCTTTTATCCTTGACATTTTCAGATCAGTGTCTGAATTCTTGCTTAGACTAAAAAAAGGACTTTCATTTTGGCGGGGTTTTCAACATGCCTCATTTTAAGCAGTTTAACCATAAACCGGTTCGTATAAGCCAGTCTTCATTGTCTTTGGCCTTTTATGAAATAATTACTACTAATGATCTAAATCAGTTTGTCACTGAGCCTACACGGGAAACTCAGCACTCACTTCAGTATTAGTTTTACTCTTCTCTAACCCGCCCTCGCTAGTGCGACATACTGTGATCATACCAGGAATAATCGATCACAGTTCTGTAGTTGCCAATGCCTGGCACTTTCCTTATTTAATTTCAAAAGGTCGTCCAAGAAAACGT
This sequence comes from Amblyomma maculatum, assembly GCA_023969395.1. Taxonomy (NCBI): domain Eukaryota; kingdom Metazoa; phylum Arthropoda; class Arachnida; order Ixodida; family Ixodidae; genus Amblyomma; species Amblyomma maculatum. Next base: position 8,639 of record JAJIZL010064124.1, on the reverse strand, counting down.
TTCTTTTTACCAAGGGTGACAATACATAAATTAATAACCGACCTCCCTCCTTCCTCCCAGATTTTATTATTATATATCGGAGTTTAGACAGCAGTTCACTCTGGGAGGTATTTAAAAATAAAATAGACTGCATAATAGATCAATACATACCAACCAAACTTCTTTCTTGGAAGCTGGCGCCGCGACAAACAGTGGATCACGCGACAAATCAGTCGGCTTGTTGGGAAAAAAAAACATCTACAATCGTATAAAAATAATCGATGCCCTTCTGTATTGCACTCGATTTGGGCTCTTGGCGGTACACTAAACACTGAAATTAAAGCTCTTAAGGGTAGCTTTTTAATAATCTGGGTGCTAAATTGTTAGTAACCCCACGGAATTGTAGATGTTTCCTGAAACACAACGGACGTCAAGCGGTTGATGTACCAAATTTAGACGACGATGGCGACCATATTACTAGTGATGGTAATAAGGCTTGCTGCTTTAATGCATATTATCAGTATGCCTTTGTGCTAGCGTACATCCGAGAACCTCCGAACACTCGTGAACTTGTACTGAAAGCATGCCTGAAATAATTTTTACTCAGCAAGGTATGGTAAAACTGTTTAGCAATATCAGGACCATTTCTTCCGACGGCCCTAATTACGTACCTAGCTTTATTTTAAAATCATGCGCGAATATATTTGAATAATATTTAATCACCTCTTTTGACCATGGCTATCAGATAGATGGTGTATTTCGTGATTTCAAAAAAGCTTTTGCTTCTCTGCCAATATGCTGATATTCGATAAGTTACTTTGACTTAGTCTGCATTCCACTATCACTGGCTGGCTTCATTCATATCTCAAAGACCGCACGCAGCGTGTTGTGAATAATGGTTGTCACTGATTATGTAAATGTTTCCTCATGTGTGACTCAGGGATCTGTTCTTGCCTTTCTCTTTCTCCTTTTTATTAACGATATTGTTCTTTACCTGAGCTACCAAGTTGGGTTACATGCTGACGACTCTGTCGTGTACCGTTTTTTGGAAATTTTTTCCGATCCATTAAAACTTCCACGAGACTGATTCTATCCAGTGCTGGCGCTCAAAATAGCAAAGGTCTTTCAACACTTCAAAATGCCAATTATCTCGTTCACTCGAAAGCGTTCCTCTCAACAGACCTGTTGCTCATTAAATAATGTTCCCCTTCCAAAAGGTTCCGAATATAAAGATCTCGGCGTATATTATAATTATAACCTTGCGTGGACAACAAAAGTCGAGCATATTACATCCAAGGCCTGCAGAATGCTTAATTTAATTTTTTGAAGCGCAATTTCAGCAAAGCACAAGCAAATTTCAAGGCGCTCCTGGATTTCGCCTACATACGACCAATTCTTGAATAACCCCGCCGGGGTGGCTCAGTGGGTAGGGCGCTCGACCTCTGTGCCTAAGTATGCGGTATCGAATCCCGGCTTCGGCGGCCGCTTTTCGATGTAGGCGAAAAGCTAAGCGCCCGTGTGCGGTTCTATGTCAGTGCTCCTTAAAGAACCCCACGTGGTCGAAATTTCCAGAGTCCTCCACTACGGCGTCTCTCATAGCGTGAGTTTCTTTGGAAAGTTTAACCCCCCAAACCACAACCAGAACCCATCACAATTCTGGAACTACATGCTCTGTATGGGATCCCCAGTTTGCTCGCTTATCTGGTATGCGTGATAGCATCCAAAATAATTCGGCCATATTTGTGTATATCAATTATAGCTTTTCATCTAGCATCACGTCCCTTAAAGACCATCTCGGTTGGGAATCTTTAGCTGACCGCAGAAAATATTTCACATTACAGATCATGTGCCGCAGATATTTTGGAAAGCTGAGCCTTATCAAAGACCAGTACCTCCTTCAACCTCACATTTTTCAAGACGACTTGATCATCATTGAAACATACGAGAAATAAAATGCCGGCAAGATGTGTAAAAACCTCATTCTTTCCACTAACGATCAATGATTGGAACAGACTGTCAGCTGGCATCACTGAGTGCTGCAGGCAAACATTTATTTCTGGCTTTTTTGTCAGATGTGTGACGTGGCGCGCTGTTTTCTTGAGCGTGTTTTCTTTTGTAACTTTGTCGTTCTGTCTCTTCATCAATTTATGAAATATCAGTGAACTATGCAGAGGGGCGTGAAACCTCAGTTCATAGGTCGAGCCAACGTTTCGACAAGTTGACTCGTCTTCATCTGGGCAGAGCGATCATCACTCGTAGGGGTTTAAATACGCTCCTGCTTCCGAACAAGAAAAGCTAGAGGGGGGGGGGGGGTTGAAATGAAAGTAGGCCAAGGAGTGGGATAGGGGAGGGTGAATGAGATGAAAGTAGGTAAAAGAGGGAAAATAAAGAAATAAAAAATTAATTTCTCCAGCATGTATTTCTCAGCCTGGAACCGGTGATCCTGTAGCCTGAAAAAGAAATAAAAGAGGGAAAATAAAGAAATACAAAATAATTTTTCCACCACGTATTTCTCAGCCTGGAACCGGTGATCCTGTAGCCTGAAAAAGAAATAAAAGCGGCAGTACCATTAAAAACTACAATGCGGGGTAGATGATTAATGAGCACGTTTTGTGAAGCAAGTTCAGTGCAGACACCCTTTTACCTTTTCTTGAAAAGGGACAGCCATTCCAAAGGGTCCTGAAAAGGATTATGCTCCAGAGGAACAATTCTCAAATTCTTTCAGCAAAGGGGGCAGAAAGACCAAAAAAAAATAAGAGATAACAGAAGAGTTAACCACACCTGTCATGCCAAACCAAAAGTTCAAGGACCAACTAATCACTTTCTAATTTAGTAGTTTAGTTGGCCCTCGAGCTTTTTTTTGGAGTGACAGGTGTGTTCCAGTAAAAGCAGAGCGACAAGACGTGTTAAATCAAGGAGAATATATACATATTGTTACGCCCTTAGCGTCGCGACGGAGACGTTCTAGTCGGTTCAGTACGCTAGGTACACACGGCTAGCGGGAACGACACAAGTGCCACAAGACAAAGGTCGAACGGGCGCGCACACTTCTTCCTCTTCCTCCTTTCTTCCTCCGTGCTCTGTTTGAGAACAAGTCCGTAACACTTCCCCCGTCGCAGGCGAAGCCCTCCGGGCGAGTCAATCGTCAGCACGAGGATGACAGGGTTTCAGACGCGCGACGTGGGCAAGCTCAGTTCGTGAAGAACGTCGGCCACTTTTGGTAAGGCGCGCAATCCGATAGGTGAGGTCACTAATTGCCTCAAGGATAACATAGGGACCGATATAGTGCGCGAGCAGTTTCTGACTTAAGCCACGCTTCCTTAGTGGACGCCAAAGCCAGAGCCTATCTCCAGGGAGGTAGATGACGTGGCGATGGTGGTCGTCGTAGCGGGATTTCGAGCGCTTTTGTGAGGCGAGAGTTCTCAGGCGGGCTGTCTGGCGGGCTTCTTCAGCCCGGCACAGGATCTCAGCAATCTCAGGTTCGTCATCTGTGGAGAACGGAAGGATGGTGTCGATGATGTGTCGAGGAGACCGGGCGTAGAGGAGAAAGAATGGACTGTAACTTGTTGTTTCCTGTTGGGCGGTGTTGTATGCGTATGTTATAAATGGTAGCGCAGTGTCCCAGTCCTTGTGGTCGGCGGCGACGTACATTGAAAGCATGTTGGTGAGTTTGCGGTTGGTTCGCTCGGTCAGCCAATTTGTTTGCGGATGATACGGTGTAGAATGTCGGAAATGCGTTTGGCACAAACGAAGGAGTTCTTCGACAACATCAGCGGTGAACTGACGCCCTCGGTCGCTGATCAACACTCGGGGAGGCCCATGGCGGAGTATAACAAAGTGCAGCAGGAAGAGGGAGACTTGGTGTGCAGTAGCCGATGGAAGGGCTTCCGTCCCACAGTAACGAGTGTGGTAATCAGTGCAGATGACGATCCAGCGGTTGCAAGAATGAGACTTGGGAAAGGGTCCCAAGAGGTCTACCCCGACTTTCTCAAAAGGGGATCTTGGAGGCGTCACCGGATGAAGAAGACCAGGAAGAGTGCCGGCGGGGCGTTTGTGACTCGCACATTGAGCACAGCTAGCCACATACTTCTCAGTGGTTTCACGCATCCGGGGCCAGTAGAAACGTTCTTGGATGCGATAGAGCGTCCGCGCAGATCCCAGGTGTCCCGAAGTGGGGTCGTCGTGCATAACGCACAAAACAGAGGAGTGTAGGCTGACGGGCACCACCAGAAGGTAGCGGAGACCAGTGGGAGAATACTCCTTTTTGTACAAAAGACCACTCCGTATACAATAGGGACTGGAAGCTGTAGGGTCCCTTGCAGCGGTAAAGAATGGTTGGAGATTCTCATCTTTCCTCTGCTCAGTGCGCAACGTACGGGTATCGGGGAATGAAGGTAAAACCGCAGCGATGTAATGATCAAAATTGTCGGCGTCAAATTCTGTTGTGGGAAGCGGCAAACGTGAGAGACAGTCCGCGTCAGCGTGCCGGCGTCCACACTTGTACAAAACTGTATAATCAAACTCTTGTAAACGAATTGCCCACCGTGCAAGACGGCCAGATGGGTCACGGAGATTTATCAGCCAGCACAGGGAATGATGATCAGTGACCACTGTGAAGGGCCGCCCGTATAGATAACAGCGAAAACTACCGCGAGGCATTCTTGCTCAGTGATTGTGTAATTGCGTTCAGGTTTGCTTAAGGAACGACTGGCGTAAGCAATAAGATGTTCCTTGTCGCCGTAACGCTCAATCAGCACAGCACCAATGCTAACACGAATGGCGTCCGTGTGCAGTTCCGTTAGAGCAGAAGGGTTGAAATGCCGGAGAATCGGATGTGACGTTAGTAAAAACTTGAGCTGGCAAAGAGAAGAGTCACACTCTGATGTCCACTCGAAGAGAGCGTCTTTGTGGAGAAGACACGTAAGCGGGTTAGCAATGTCAGCAAAACGGGGAATGAAGCGGCGGAAATATGAGCACAGTCCTAGGAAACTTCGGAGTTCCTTCACTGGGCCACTGGGCACGGGCTTCGGAAGCTGGCCAGGAGTTCGCGGCGCGAACATACTAGCGCGAGCCGCATCGGCGGGTGCGCCAGGGGACACGTTCAAAAGAACGGAACTTCTATAGCCACAGCCATCGGACTGTTCCGGCTCGAGGTGCTTACCGGGAATGCCCGGCGCAACGTTTCGGACGGTAGCCGCGCCTGCGGCATCATGCAACACGTCCAATTGACCTCCCAACATCGCATCGGCGGTTGGATTTGATGTAGCCAAATGGCTAATGCTCGAGATCTCCCGAGCTTGGCCGCAGACGTCGGCCAACGTCATTAGGTCAGACAGCCCATAGCGCGGGCTGGTCATGTTGTTCATGCAGAGCTAGCTTTCCCCGCTGGAACGCCAACAGGGACCCACGTTGGTGCGGCAGAAATGTGGGATTCTCTACGGGGCTGCGGCTCCGCTCCCAGAGCAAACAGCGCTCCGTTAGCTCAGACCACAGTGGTGGCCACCAAGAGCAACACGAACACCGAGGACCAAAGGGTAAAACGGTTTAATGGTTTTCCTCAGTCGCGCACGCGCGATAAACCAATTCAGTTCACCTGGTTCCAGGCTCCCTTTTCCGGACGCGTCCGCACTGCTGACCCGTCCGGTCCGCTCTCATCAGGCCGCCCACCACCACACTCACACACAGCGCACGCCTCCCTTGCCACAGCAGTCGAGGGACAGAGGGGGGGAGGAGGCTGCCACGTGAAGTGGAGAGGAGATGCAGCGCCTCACCCTCGCCGCCTCGCTGTAGCCAGGAGGGGATAATACGTGCCTTCCCACATCCTTAACGGTAAATTATTTATGAGAAGATGCGACCGTTTGTAAGTGAGGGCTCCAAGATCGCCGGTACTATAAGGGGTGTCATACAACACTGCAAATTGCAGCCAAGCGCTTCTTGGCTGCAATTTGACAGCGATTTCATGACAATTTGCAGCTTTGACAGCGATTTCTTTCAGCTAATGGAAATGGACATTGGTCAGGCATGAAGACAGGCCGACCTGGACAATCCGTCATCAATTCCTGGAGCGTCCTGGCGATGCCTACTCCCACGACGCGCTCCGGAATGGAGCAGCACTCTATAGGAACGGAAAACATCCCTATTTCATGGCAGCTTATCACGGTCGTCAAACATCGGTCATGCCAAGCGGAATGTCCGTTTTCGACAAGCCATTTTTCTGGCTTCTATATATAATCTGGGGGGATGCTGCTGTAAAGCATAGGAAGGCCATTGGTTCCAACGGTCACAACTACTGGTTCCTAAAGCCATCACTGCTACTTGGCAATTTCTTCTCCTGAGAACATACTTGGTGATCTGCAATGCAGCTGGGAAAGAAACATACAGGCCTCCGCTGATAGGCGCCAATCCACTGTCTGGCAAGCAACTTACTTGAGCCGCAGTAATGCCTATAAAAACAGTACTGTCAATGCAAGCATTCACTGCTTTTATTTAAACGTACCTGACAATGTTCAGAACTAAACGATCTCCTCGGTTCCTGTATATTGCGAAATCTTATGCAACGCGTAGGTGTCCTGCTTCGCATGCAGTCTTTTATTCTCCCTGCTAGGCAAAACCCTTTATAGGCGACAGCGGAATCCCACTAAGTTCCTTAAGCCGCCATACCCCGTAGGCGAGAGCGGCATAAATTATTCTCTATGGCACCCAGCGAAACCTTTCCTAGTTCCTAAACGCCCCTCTTATATCTGTCACTCAACACGCCTTCATGGTTTGAAAAAGTCAACCATGACGATATAATAGCTCGAATTCGGCCGCAGGTCTTTCGTCACGGTGGAATAATGCCAGATATTGAGGCTACATCAGGGAGACCCATTATACTTGCTTTGGAATGAACACAGTTGCACACTGCGTTTGCAATGCATCTTTAGTTTTGTTTTCGGACTCTAACGAAATATAAGTAATATAAAAAGTTTAGTAAAAACGGCACCAGAAATCGTTTCTTATAGGGGAACAGAAATAGGCAGGCGAGAAACCATCCGCTCAGGCATCATGGCTCTGACTATTTTTGCTCCCATTCGGCGATTTTTCTTGGTGCCGCCGCAACATTTCAATGTTTCAATTCAACGAGAGATTCAATATTTGCAAGCATCTTAGTAGTAACTCTCCAGGGCAACACAATCACTTCGTCGCACTTTACCGCCCGTCCTCATGGTACAAATGGTGCTTCAGCGGAAAGCAGTAAAGAGGCTTACTGCAAGGGACCGTGTATGTATCCCGATCTATGAATTAGGGCACGGAACTCACCGCTGCGCCCCACGCTGATGCGGCTACAGAATTGGCATGCTGGAATGCGTGGCCAAGTGGAGACTGCGCAGCATCAGTGGATAACACTGCTGCATCGTCCAGGATTTCCTCGTATCCAAGCGATCTTTCTACAGGGCTCGGTGTACGCGCATCTGCGCGTTGTGGTTTCTGGCCCTCTTCCGGTGTGTCTTCGATGTCCCTTAGCTGGTCCATGACTGCACGAAAATATCTAGTATCTATTGCTGTTAAAGCGTTTCTCGTGACAAGAACTCTTAGATCCCGGCCTGGAAAGATGGTACAATGGCTTACCGGTAAATGATAGTGGTCGGCCTCAAAAAAGAACGTGCAGGCTTCAATACAAGGAGAAGATCCGTGCCTACTGCGTGGCACGCGCTTCGTGTGAGCGCCACTTTCATCCTCCCTGTTGTTGCCGCATTGGGCGAACACGAAATCCTTAGAGGAAACTAAAACACCCCAAAACCATGCCAGCCTCGCGGAATAAATTTTTGTCTTTATTTCATGCAACATTACCTATTCAAATACTATAAATATGTCACAAGATTTATTTTACATCATGTCGTTGTCAAGAGATTATTGCAAGTACTTAGAAATGGGCTGTCAGTTCTACTCACCTCTACTATGGGGCTGGACGGAGCATTAGCTGCCCCAATCCGAACTCTAGAGCTTTTGGCTACAGGGAATAAGCTGCGGCATATCACGGCTTTCTGAGGGATGAACCATGTGTATAGTAGCAGTTTAATTCATGTGCTTCACATTTGGACTGTTTGTAATTCTTTTTTTTCGCGGGACTACAAACATGTGACGCAGGTAGCTCTGCGGGTAGACAAGAAAAATTCTTAATAAGGCCCTTACATACATGAATCTTCTCTTGTGCAATGGGACGGATCTTGAACACAGCCCGTAGCTACTGACAGTACGCACAAAGATATGTCTGATCTGCTCTGTGTCGTGTTGTTACGCATACGTACCCTTCGAAGAGTGCCAACGTGCAAGCTTATCGTGCCGCTTTCCCAATCATTTCATGTATTTTGCAATGTTACGTCTTTCCCCCCAGGTAAGATGGAGGCACAGGAACAGTGGCGGTATAAAACTCGCCTTGATTGCACGTTAGCGACCTAAAATCTAAAGATATTTCACTGTGTAAAAATCTGAGAGCTTTAGGAAATGTACACTGCAAAAAATGGGAAGGCCTAATCATTGCTTTGCTGTTGCACACGGTACACTACGTTCGCTTTCATGATCATTATGAACTAAATACACTGTCATTATTATTGCCAATGCTATCATTTTCACTCTCACGAATTGAAGCGTCATTATCTTCGCTACTGTCATCCTCATGG
>JAJIZL010064123.1:0-23659 GCA_023969395.1 Amblyomma maculatum | reverse complement strand
CATCGGCGCGTTGTTTTTCCTTCCGCTTTGCATTTAACGCTCTTTATTCCAATAACCACCATAAAGACAACATTCCTGTAAATGTCAGCAGTGTAAGCTAAAAAAAAAAAACATTTTCCTTGCACTCCGCACTGTTCGCTCTTTTATATGCTATATATATATATATATATATATATATACATATAATTTTGGTAAAATTTATAAATATATAATATATAATTTGGCAAAAGCGATACGTTTATTGTAATATATTACATTTGTCGATAATATTGTGATTCTGCATGCGTTGAAACCTGATGTGAATTGCCGATTGACAGTGCTGATTTAGTTTCATGACATGATTACACATAATGTATCTGGGAAACCATGGAGTGCAATAAAAGATCCCCCACGTGAGTTAGAAAAGATGGGGAAACGACTACTACACGTTTTCTCGGAAGGCGTATATATTTGTACCTGTAACCTGTATAGCTCAGTGGCTCTTGAATTACATGATTTCAATGTGCACAATGTTTCTGTGAAAGTGTATATAAAATGAAAAGCAAAAGAAGCCTTGGGTCCAATTCGTCATTTATATTGCCAACAATACAAATTTTTTCACTCCTAGTGAAAGACAGATCTTGCCCTCGGCATTCGACAGAATCCACAGCTATATTTCAGCATTAATATTAGACTGCAGCCTCTTCCTAAATGCGCACCCTGCTCACTCCATTATGGTGTCTGGTTTCATGGCCAGAAATTGAAGACAAGCTCATTTTCTATGAAGAGTTATTTACTAAGTGAAATTTAAACGTTGTCTAAAACTGTTATATAAAAATAAATGTGTCCACGCATCACATTTGGAGAGGCTTCTTGTTATCAGCTATTGTGCCTATGGCACTACTAATTACTCCCTGCAGAACATTCTTCATTGCCTTAATCTCTTGAACAAGTTTAATACCAAAGTGCTATGAAATTGAAGTAAAGCTCTTCAGATTAATTTTCTATTTTGCCTAAAGCTCTAGCATACATATAACAATAAAATCGATTGCGTCGCCAACAGAAACTGTTTTTTACTATTATAGCCAGCCGTTGGCATATCGCGTGAGTTTTATAGCATCAAATTTCACCCTGAATTGCAGTTTAAGAACTTTTTTTATGTCAGCGGTCATGGGCCGCAACGATGTTGCGTCATTGCAGGCTAAAAAATGTACACAAATTTATTGAATAGAAAATGACACTCTTATAGCGTGCTTTTTCGGTATTCACATAATATATCATGTATTATTATACGTTTAAGACATTGCGCAACGCACTGGAAATATGTAAACAGGAAAGCAACCTTTTGATAGTGGTTTAAATCATACGTGGGCTACATTTACTCCGCCTGTGTCGCCCTGAACGTTAAAATAAAATTTCTGAGTGGAGGTCGTTATTCAGAATTCAGCTGATTAGCATCTCGTAAAAGATGTAACCTTTACTAGAGGCAAAGTGTTTAGTTTATTTATTTGCACCTAGCGATGGGGAGGATTTGGCAAAATTGCCTTCGCAAAAGCACTGAGGTTTTGAATTGCGCACCACAGTTTCTGCTTTGTGGCCTAATATTTTAATTATACGCCCTTGGTGTCTGCTCTACTGTCTATACCTTTGATGAAACAGTTTCATTCCACATTCCACAAGGTTTCCTTTCGAAATATCGGTGGAATGTCTAGGGTACTCAATTATCTCAAAACTCAAAACTCAATTATCTGTTGGGTACTCAAAATTAATTGAGTACTCAAAACTCAATTATCTGCAGATCGCGGTGGAAATTTGCCGTCCCTCTTCAGAGGTTCAGAAGGCGCCATGTGTTCTACTGATTAGAAGCCAGTCTTCAGGATCGAAGATTTTTCTACAAGGCTTCTAAACGATAAAATGATGCCTCAGTCTGTGGCTAGCGGTTACTTTCTTCAATCATTGTTGTAACGTGAAGCATGTTTCGAGACAGTCAATTATGTATTGTTTCAGCTGCGCCGGAAATCAGAGCCACATATCCACCCAACTGCATCGGCAGTGACGGCAAAATCGTATGTCTTCCTGAGGGTGAGTTGGCACGTGGACAACGTATTGATATTCTCTTTGTTATTGAAACAGTCACATGAAAACAAAAAAAACTTTAAAACATCGGCGCTTCTGTGAGATTTCTTGTGTGCGCTTTTTAATCCCGTCTTTAAGCCGCTAAAATCACTATTGTAAAAATACGGCAGTAATGAAGGAAGAAAAAAATTACGAGTTCAACGGTGCTGAACCAAATATTGAGCGAAAGATTAAGCTAGGGTAACAGAGCGTTCTTCTTCTCTTTTTCTTCTTCTTAAGCTCACATATAAAGCCCCGCTTTAACCAACCGATATGAACGTGTCTTAGTCGCTTATAGTGGTAACGTTAATGCCAGGGTCCTAGCAGGCTGATTCTGACATAACCGTCTCATGTGAAACGAGAGACTCAAGCTGGCAGCTCCTGCCAACTGAGCCGCGGCTCCGATCGCGCCACGTCGACCGCTTAAGTTGGGAGCCCATCTCTCACTTTTGTGTCACGTGGGGTGTGACGTCACAGCCTCACGTGGGTAAGACGTTGCTGCCGCCGCGCGCGCCGACCGCTTGAGTTGGTAGCCCATCTCTCATCCTAGTGTCGCTTGGGGTGTGACGTCACAGCGTCACGTGGGTACCGCCGCGCTACGCTGAAGGCTCGAAACCTAGAGTAGTATTGCTTTTGCATTAAAAATGATTGCGGCTCCGGGGGCCTGATATAATACCTCGGGGTTTTTATTGCGAAAGCAATACTACTCTAGGTTTCGAGCCTTCAGCGTAGCGCGGCGGTAGGCACGACTTACCGACGTGACGCTGTGACGTCACACCCCACGTGACAGTAGCGTGAGAGCTGGGCTACCAACTCAAGCGGTCGGCGTAGCGCCGCGGTAGCCACGTCTTACCCACGTAACGCTGTGACGCCACACACCACGTGACACACGGGCTGGCAGGAGCTGCCAACTTGGGTCTCTCGGTTCACATGGGACGGTTATGTCAGAATCAGCCTGCTAGGACTTTAGCAATCACGTTAACCCTATAAGCGCCTAAGGCACGTTAATACGGGTTGGTTAAAGCGAGGATTTATATGTGGGCTGATGAAGAAAAAAAGAAGAGGAACGCTCGGTCACCCGCAGCTAATGCTTTCGCTCAATATTTGGTTCAGCAGCGTTGAACCTTTGTAATTTTTAAGGCTGGGCAGTAGATGTCCATGGAAACTAGTTTCTACTGCCACTGAGCTGCTTGCGAAATCTACACCGCCATATTTCAAACCCGTATCGTATACCTCTTTTGCGCCCCTGTGGGAATATTGTTTTGTTTTTCGTATTCATTTTAATAATAATATAATTAGTTCAAGGAAAAGGAAAGGCGTAGTATCTGTCAGGCTTGTTCTGTGGACACATGACCCGCTCCGTAAGGAAAGGGAGGAAGGTGGGAGTGAAAGCGGAAAGAGATAAAAGGGGGCCGTAATTGAGGGTCCATAGTAATTTCGACCACCTAGGGACCTTCAACGTGCACTGACATCGCACAGCACATGGACGCCACTTAGTTTCGCCTCCATCGAAACGCAGCCGCCGGCGGTCGGGATAGAACCAGCCTACTGCAGCACAGTAGTCGGGCGTCTTACCATTGTAGCACCGCAGCGGGTATCTTTTGTCTGTGTGACGGAAGGTGGCATGTGTGATCATGCAAGAGTTACCTTCTCGGTATTGCAGTGTAAAAATATAAATCAACCCACTTCAATGGTATTATTGGACCATGATGACGTTCCTCCACTGCCAAGTGTTTTGTGAGATTAAATCATAAAGTCTGCATTGGCAAAGGTGTCACTTGTGGCCTTTCTGGCCGCTAGAGGGCCTGCATACGCCTTTCTGAAGACTTCTTTCGTAGTTAGGAATTTCTTCGTCTGCGATTTAGGAATCGTCCCTCTCTGATGCGTGCCGGCCGCAGTGGCTCATTGGTAACCCTGCCAACGACTGCTGTATTATGCAGAAGAAATGCTTGTGTGCTGTGGGATGTGAGGGAAGATAATGAAGCTGAGGTGATGCAAATAATTCGGAGCCCACAACTGCGGTGCTCCATATTCAAACCTTGCATACCGTGCACCATATACACTATACCACAATATGACTTATGTATCATGCCATAGCATGATACATAAGATACTATACCATACTATACCAGATACTATACTACACAATACTATACCATATCATACCAAACCATACCATGCAGCCAAGAGGCCTGACGTTTAATACCTGAAAACCTGGAGAAAATGTTTCCGTTTATTTCCCGATGGTTGCTTTCAGTCTGTTAGGGTTATTTTTACTGATACATTACCCCTTTTTTGACTACTGAAGCGTTCATTTCTGCGCTTTGAGAAGTGGCTTAAGGTGCATTTGAACATTTTTTTTGCACTGGCAGTAGATCCTGCTTTACATAATAAACGCGTGGTCAAATATACACTTAAGAGTCGAGAAGAAATTGGTACCGCTATTAAAAACACAACAGTGGATATGATGGAACTACAATTCTGAAACGCTAATTAATCATATTTAACCTGATTAAGAATAAAGCGTTGTTCTCGTGTTAGCATTTAGCTGTTTCTCTATCACGGAAACAACTGAAAACTTATGGCTGCTATAATTACAAAAGGTCAACCCTGTATCAAAGCCCACTTCACTGCACACCACGAAGGCTAATAAGTTTTTGCTCAACCTCCTCCGCCACTAGTTTTTCTTTTTTATTTATTTGAAAATACCTTACAGGCCCATTAGGCATTGTGTAAGGGGGACATAAAATCTATACAGTGCAATATATACATAAAATGTAAGGAAACAGGCAAAAAATACAAAGGTAATTAATATATGAACATCGCCATTTTATCGTCGCCGTACCTGCAGATGGCTACGGACATCCGTAGTGTCCACAGAAAACAGGAACATACGTATACTTCACACAGCAAGCACGTTGGCACAGTCAGTTTTGACTGATGGAGGAACGAGGAACCTCTTCGAAGGCAGCCGACTTCATCGAAGCAAAGCGTCTCTCCACTGCTGCTAACGGTCTGCCTTGCGCCAGCTTACTGCCTCCACATCGAGAGTTTTACGACCCCTGATCTCCCGTACACTACTACCCACTCTCTCTTGAGTAGGCCTCCGTGCCAGCTCCATTTGTTATTAAAGATTGCTCCTAAAGCCCCTAAAGAACATCGCTTGACGGGAAGGCATAAACGAACACACGGAAAATGCCGCTTCGTGGGCTCCGCGCTCGATAACTATCTCGTTAATAAAGAGAAAGCGTTTCTTCGCTTATGACTGGAGGCTGCAGTTCTCTGTTAGCTCAGATAGATTAAAAGCCAATCAAATACAGGCCACATAAAAGCAATACCAGGGTACAGTTCATAATGAAACCGTCAACAATTCAATCCTTTACGTCACAACCCAATATAGAAGCCCATCAAGAAAAAAGCACATAATTCAATCCAATAAATCAATTAACCTTTCTGACAAAATTGTCCCCCAGTGAGAATCGAACTCCTACCCCTCCTACCACACACCGAGCGAGCTTAGCAACTACACCACGACAGGAGTACGAGAAAATTTATTATCATAATATATCGCTAATGGCGTTTCCATGGAAACCTAGGGGACGTGACGACGACGGCTTCACCCCCGTTTCCAGGTTCTGTCAAAAACATACTACACAAGTGCCCCAAAAGGCTTCCGCCTGATCGCTCTTAAGGGGGCCTAAATGCCTCCTAGAATTTTTTTTCTTTGTAACTGCAGCTTCAACTGAACGGTGAGCTAACTATACCCCGCGTGCCGAGAGTGCTGACCTTCTTGGACATGAACTAAATTTAATAAATTGAGTTCGGAACATTTTTATTGTTTTATATACGATACGTTACATAATGCCACTCTATACCATACCTACCTTCAAGAATTGAGCTTGACCGCCACTGAGAAGGTGTGGTTGTGTTGGTCCCACTTCCCACAGGAGGAGGCGATGCACCCCTGAAGGGGTGGCAGGCAGCGACGAAGGGCGACACAAGGGCGTCCTCATCCTTATCCACAGATCAATCCATTCTTCAAGACAGGCTATGATACTCATTGTACAAATACTGCTGGACATTTTTTATGGATTATTCGGCAGATATGGCTCGAAAAGGAACGACGTCCGTTCATCAGACCATGAGGGGTGCCGTAGTAAAGGTCTTTGAAAATATTCACTGAGTGGGGTTCTTTTAACGTGCACCGGTCTCGCACAGTACACGGGCGCTTTGCTCTTGCATGGAGCTCGGTGTGAGGGACGCCAATTAGGTTATCGTGTACACATTAAATATAACTATATCTAAACCACCGGCAATATTTCTTCCGAGTGAATTTTCGTAGTCTTTGTTTCTGTGTTTTGACCACTCACTTTACCAAATAACAAGGAAGGTAGCGGGCTATTCGATTAATGGTTCGCGTGCTACCCGACTGCGGGCGAATAAAAACCCGTGCAGCGGGGCGTCAGTTGGCCGCAGACAGTCTGTTAAAGGGGGCAATGAAGATGAGGCTCACAGTGCGTAACCATGTAGGCAGAGTAGGAAGACGTGAACAGAGGATAGAGAACCGCCTTCAGGCAGGCTGCATTTGATAACATGCCTGTGTGTCTTCCAGTTACAAGAAAAAAGACATCTGTGGCTTTATTTATCCCGCATCTATTGATGGCCTGCAATGAGGAAATATTCTCGCGCAGGCGGAATTTCACATGAGGGGCATTAAGCATCTGTACTTTCGCACGCGAGGTGCTCTCATTTGTAATTGTTATGAGTACGTCGTCATAAGTATACCGTACCTTTCTTCTCGCAGCACTCGTGGGACCATTTTGTAGCCTTAAAGGGGGCATGAAACGGCTAGAAAGGTCACTGACAAACGTTTTCAATGTGTAGAACAAATGCTTCCGAGCATTCGTTTAAAGTGAAACTCATCGGAAAAAATCCAGCGATTTATTATTAATTTTTAAAAACAGCGTTTTTTGAAATTCGCGGGCTGCGCCATTTTTGCGTGGCGGCGAGATTTGGGACTATTCTGCCGTGATTACCTACGTCACCAGTCACAGAGTGACAGGCCACGACAGGCGGCCATTGGCTGCAGCCGCGACGCCCTCTACGTCACTGACACATTTCCGGTAGCTGCGAAAGTCGTCTGCTCGAGTGCTGCAATGCATGCGTGAACCCGAGCTTGGCGCTTCGGTTCGCGATGTTAACCGAAAAGGTGGTGGCGTCCGACTGAAAGTGCGCGTCGGTGCAGGAGTGCGAAAAGAGCACTAGCTGGTCCGATTTAACACCGTACCGATTAAATAGGCAGCATCAACCTTTATGTACCGACCGACGGCGCAGCAGCGTACTGTAGTCCCGTCTCGTCTTTGCCGCATCGACCATTTGTGCGGCGTGTTATTAATTAAATGGAACGTGCGTGAAAAAAAGGTGTACCCTCAGCTTCATCGCGAAAGTACACAAATTCGCACCGCTTAAGTGCAGCACCCGATGCCGCCAGGCGCGGGCGCTGCGGCCGACGGCACTCCGGTCGTGTGCTGCTCCCTGCTCGTCGTTAGGCCTTGTTTCTTTTGCATCGCAGCCACGGCGGACGGCATTTTAGAATCGTCCGCTTCGCTGCGTCTCTAGTGTAGTTGCTCGCGTGCTCCTGTGCACGATTCTTGCGTGTAGCTTCAGAAAACAGTGACAACCTGCGCTGCCGAACTGCATGTGGCGAGCTCCTTTGCTCATGTTTTGCGCCGTTGTTTCTGGATCGGCCGATGCGTACACATGAAATAAGACACGCGTGCACGTTACGCATTGGCACTTCCTAAACTATATGCGTCCGACTGAAAGTGCGCGTCGGTGCAGCAGTGCGAAAAGAGCACGCAGCTCCGATTCAACACCGTACCGATTAAAAAGGCAGCATCAACCTTCGTCTAAATGAAACGTGCGTCAAAAAAGGTCTGTCCTCAGCTTCATCGCGAAAGTACACAAATTCGCACCGCTTATGTGCAGCACCGGATGTCGCCAGGTTACTGCAGAGATGCCGTCCGCGGGCGCTGCGACCGACAACGCTCCGATCGTGCGCTGCTCCCTGGTCGTCGCTAGGCCTTATTTGCGTCGAAGCCACGGCGGACGGCGTTTTGGAATCACCCGCTTCGCTGCGTCTCTAGCGTAGCCGCTCGCATGCTCATGTGCGCGATTCTTGCGTGTCGGTGCGAAAATCAGTGACAACCTGCGGTGCCGAACTGAATGTGCCGAGCTGCTTTGCTGATGTTTTGCGCCGTCGATTCTGGCTCGGACAATGCGTACACATGAGATAAACACGCGTGCACGTTGCGCATTGGCACTTCCTAAACGATGTGCGAAAGGACGTCAAAAAAAAAAAAAACTACACTATCCTTTTTGTTACTCTCAATTTTAAGATTCGCGGACGAATAATTCGTGCTCACCTGTCATCCGATATCCAAACTCTGTAGTGATCATCAGTCCGTGCTCTCGTCGGTGATACGTACGCGTATACATTCCATTCGTTATGCACAAGAGATGCCTCTCGCCGACCATAATGAAAGCAGCTCCGGATTAAAAGCGACGACGACATATGTTTGCACGCGGGCAACTCGCACGCTCGATCGTCTGCCAGCATCCATGCAGAGTCGATGCTATCGCGTCAACTCCGCGAGGGGTCACCGGCCGCCGTTGGTCAAACCGCAGAAGACGGTACCAAAGAGACTGACCCAGGCCGCGTGAGAGAAGAAAGCGGTCTTGTAGAAAGCCGTGCTCGGCACGAGTGCACGCTAATTTGCGCTGAATGGGACAGGGATATGAAGGAAAGTGCTCCCTCCGCGGCGGCCGCCGGTATGTGTGGACTCCCACCTGCAGGTATGCGCTCGCGAACAACCCGGGTCGTTCGGGCTGCTGTCGCACACAATTCCTGAGAGGTCAAGAAACTGAAGACACCGGCGGCCGAGGAAGACAGCAGACAAGGTTGAAAGCTATGCAAACGCAAACGGGACGGGAAAGGCAGACCGTGAATGCATGGGCGACGCTCGGGGAAAACAGGCGCGACGACCGGAAGTCTGAGAACCGAGCGTCACCCGATGACGCTTCGTGGGCAGGGCTAGCGGGGCGGAGTACCCGAGCCGTTTTCTTCGTTTTTTTTTTCTGCTGTCTCGGAGTGTTGAGTTGAGGGGAGCGAGGAGGAGCGCCATTTTTAATCGCCGATATCTCTGGTGTTAATGAAGCTAGCTAAAAAATTCTTGCGCTGAATTGACCTGTGAGGGAGTACCTATCTCTCTACCGATTTGCTTTACCCCGTTTTAGACATTGCACGACCCCTTTAAGTACGCGGCTCGCTGTCGTAGTTTTACCACAATAGCCTCAACTGCGAAACTTTAGCATGGTAGCGCCCGTGTTAACAAAATATAGATTTCAGAAGTTTATCTTCGTATCAGACAATGCATGATTGAAGTCATCAAGATGTTATGATTATAAAATCTCAATATGGTTCAAACGTCATTATGACATACAAAATGCAAGTGTATACACTTATCGCTCAAATTAGGTTGTAGTAGGTATGAAGTGAATCCTTTAGTCACCATTAAGACATTCTCGTCTTAGTTTCTTGGAGAAAGTTACAAGGGCATGGTCGATGGCGTCCATGTGTATCTTGTGGTGAAAAACAAAAAAAGAACCAAATAACACTGCCTCTATTTGCGAAATTATATCTCGAGTGCATGGATGCTTAAGAGACAAAACAATCCTCCATGCGCTCGCCACTGCGTAGAAACCTTATTCTACATTTTCGCATGGCCGCGCAGCTCAGTACATTGACGCCCACCTGTCCAAGTCAACTCTGTGCACCAACCCGTACGGATCGATTTGCAACGAGAACTACTTCCACAGCGCAGAGGCGAGAAACCCAAGCCAGTGGCCGTACCGGTACGCCAGCCTACACTACGTCTACGAGGCCATCTGGCAAGCCATAACAGGTGCGCGTGTAGTCTTTCCTACCGAAGCGATTGCCGCTGCTTGCTAAATTTTTTTAACTAACTTGAGCTTTTAACCGTTTTAAATTTTGACGGAAAATCACTCTGGAAGGTGGTACGTAGCGTGTCACATGGGCCAAGCCCTGACTGGCCGGCCTGTTTTGTGAAGTGAGCAGTGCACAAGAAATGGATGTTGGCAAGGGCTGCCAATTCGGGTTTTTAAACTTAAATGGGAGAGTGATATGACAGCCAAAGCTTCGCGCCACCTTTGCTATTAAGATGTGATTGCAGCAGAGCTTAAATCTCTGTCGGCTGGTCGTTCATGTGTTATGGTACTTAGCGACTGTACGCTGATAGTATGTGTGGCATGATTGAGCCAAAAATAAAATATTAGTAATTAGGTTAGTAGATCCGTGCATTTACAGGGTCTCCCCCCCCCCCCCCCCCCCACACACACACACTTTGTGCTGAAATTCGAGAACAGGCCCGCTATCTTCAAAGTACTGCCCCGCACTGAAGCAAAGGCGCAGGCCATGTGCTGCATCACCTCCAAATCCCTCAATACCAGCTCGACATTGCTTTTATATGCTGCTGCACTGGGTGCAACGGCCACCTCTTTTAAACGCGTTCACAAAAGAGTGGACGATGATTTAGAGTTCCCACGAGGTGCCGGCAAACGGGAGCCTTCTCACTTTCGCGTCACATGTTCAAAAGGAGAAGATGGAATCTTCCTCGCATTTCTTCGTTACATGTGTCATTTAGTTCAGTTCAGGCGTTCAGTCGTGTCCGACTCTTCGTGACCCTATGGACCATGTCACGCCACGCTTTCCGGTCTCTCACTATCTTCTTAACATCACATAGCTTCATCTGCAATGCCTCGAGAATGCCATCTAACCATCGCGTTCGCTGCCTACCCCTTCTCCGGCGACCCTCAACCTTTCCCAACATCAAATCTTTCTCCAGCGACTCCTCTCTTCTCATCAGATGACCAAAGTAGCTGAGCTTTAACTTTAGAATTTGACCCTCCAATGAGCAGTCAGGGTTTATGGTCGACAATATCGACTGATTTGATCTTCTGGCAGTCCAAGGAACTCTTAAGAGTCTTCGCCAGCACCACAATTCAAACGCGTCAATTCTTCGGCGGTCAGCCTTTTTCACAGTCCAACTCTCGCATCCATACATCACAACTGGAAAGACCATAGCACGGGTTATACGGATCTTGGTTGGCAGACTAATGTCTCTGCTCTTTACTAGGTGGTCAAGGCTAACCATTGCTCTCTTTCCCAGAAGCAGGCGTCTCCTAATTTCATGGCTGCAGTCTCCTTCCGAGGTAATCTTGGCGCCCAAGAACAGAAAATCTGTCACAGCTTCCACTTCTTGTCCATTGATGCTCCAGGACTTGATAGGGCAAGACGCCATGATCTTCGTCTTTTTAATGTTCAGTTTAAGCCCAAACTTCTCACTCTCTTCTTGTACGCGCATCAGAAGTCTCTTGAGATCCACTTCACTTTCTGCCATTAAAGTGGTATCATCCGCATATCTAAGGTTGTTGATGCGTTTTCCAGCGATCTTCACTCCAGCTGAAGACTCGTCCAGACCGGCCTCCCTCATGATGCACTCTGCATATAGGTTAAATAGGCAGGGCGACAGTATGCAGCCTTGCCTCACCCCTTTCTCAATCGGAAACCAATCAGTAAGACCATGCCCAGTTCTGACTGTGGCCTCTTGCCCTTCATAAAGGTTCCTGAGGAGACAAATGAGGTGAATTGGAACTCCCATCTCTTGGAGAGCTTGTCACAATCTGCTGTGATCTACGCAGTCAAACGCTTTCGCATAATCAATAAAGCAGAAGTAAATGGGTTTCTGGAACTCTCTTGCTCTTTCCATGATCCAGCGAAGGTTGGCAATTTGGTCTCTAGTTCCTCTGCCCTTGCAAAACCCAGCTTGCACGTCCGGAAGCTCCCGATCCACATACTGCTGCAACCTACCTTGCAGGATTTTTAACATCACCTTGCTAGCATGCGAAATAAGCGCGATCGTGCGGTAGTTGGAACAATCTTTGGCACTGCCTTTCTTTGGAATGGGGATGTAAACTGACCTCCTCCAATCCTGTGGCCACTGCAGGGTTGTCCAAATCTTTTGACATAATGTATGCAGTGTGTTAACAGCATCGTAGTTGAGGTTTTGAAGCAACTCAGCTGGAATACCATCAATTCCGCTAGCTTTGTTCTTAGCAAGGCTGGCTAAGGCCCATTCAACTTCACTCTTCAGGATGCCCGGCTCGAGATCAGTAATCACAACCGTCCTATGTCGGGTTTGCACATCCGGGTCCTTCTTGTACAGTTCTTCTGTGTATTCCTGCCACCTCTTCTTTATCTCTGAGGCTTCAGTGAGGTCCTTGCCTCGTTTGTCCTTTATCACGCCCAGCTTAGCACAGAAGCTTCCTTTGATATCTTTGATTGTCTTATACAGAGCTCTTGTGTTCCTTAATTGGCTGTTGTTCTCAACTGCTTGACACTGTATGTTCAAGAAGCATTCTTATCTCTCCTTGCTATTTTCTGAAAATCCGCATTGAGAACCTTGTATCTTTCTCTTTCCCCCATACCTTTTGCCATCCTCCTTTCCTCAGCTATTTGCAAAGCCTCTTCAGATAACCAGTTTGCTTTTTTGCATTTCTTTTGCTTTGGAACTACCTTAGTAGCAACTTCTTGTATTATATCACGAACATCAGTCCACATCTCTTCGGGCTCTTTGTCTTCTAGATCTAATTCTTGAAATCGATTGCTCACTTCCACAGCATATTCTAATGGAATCTGATCCAGATCATACCTGAAAGGCCTTCTAGTTTTTTGCGTTTTCCTCAATCGAAGCTTAATTTTGGCAACAAGAAGCTGATGATCGGTGCCACAATCGGCCCCAGGCCTTGTTTTTACTGCTTGTATAGCGCTTCTCCATCTCTGCCGGCAAATAATATAATCGATCTGATTCCTGTACAGACCGTCCGGTGAAATCCATGTGTACAGGCGCCTCTTGTGCTGTTGAAAATGAGTATTCGCTATGGTCAGGTTGTTTTCTTGACAGAACTCTACTAGCCTCTGCCCAGCTTCATTTGGCCCACCAAGACCGAACTTGCCTGTAATTCCGGATATTTCTTCACTCCCGACCTTAGCATTCCAGTCTCCTATGAGAAAAACGACGTCTGATGATGGGGTGCGGTCTAAAAGGCATTGTAGGTCCGCATAAAATCTCTCAACGTCAGCTTCTTCAGCAGCAGTGGTCGGTGCATAGACTTGGATAACTGTTATGTTGAAAGGGTGACCTTGGATTCGAAGTGAAATCATTCGGTCGTTTTTGGGGTTGTACCCTAGCACTGCTTTGCCCATTCTTCTGTTTACTATGAGAGCGACCCCATTCCTTCTCTTGGATTCGTGCCCACAATAAAAGACATAATGGTCGCCGGAGTTAAATTCTCCCATTCCGGTCCACTTGAGCTCGCTGATACCCAAGATATCAATGTTCAATCTGTCCATTTCTCGCTTGACGATATCCAGTTTACCTTGCGTCATAGATCTTACATTCCATGTTGCTATGTGATATATCTCCTTGCAACATCGGACTTTCCGGTCGCTTCCCGACACATCCACAACTGAGCGTCCTTTTGGCTTTTGCCCAGCCGCTTCATTCGTCCTGGAGCTACTAGGAATCGCCCTTTGTTCATCCCCAGTAACATGTGGGACGCCTTCCAACCTGGGGGGCTCATTTTCCGGCGCCATATCGATAATGGTATTGTGACTGGCCATAGGGTTTTCTTGGCAGGAAATACTGGAGTGGGTTGCCATTACCTTCTCCAGTGAACCACATTTTGTCAGAACTCTCTGCCGTGACCTGTCTATCTTGGGTGGCCCTACACAGCAGAGCTCACGACTTCATCGAGTTTCGCAAGCCCCTCCGCCACGACAAGGCAGTGATCCATGAAGGGGACATGTGTCATTACTCGATGACATTGATCGATGGTGGCACAATATACGCCGTTACTTGCACTATGCAGCGCGCTACTACCAGATACTGAACTTTAGTGGATAAACCAAGCGAATGCCGCTTACAGCGTTGATAAGTTGTGTCTGGCGATGCCCTAGAAGATTCTCTAAAACATCTCATTTTTGCCTCTGCCCCGTTTATTCTATCTGCTTTAAGGCTACCTGCGTTCTTTACAGCAGGCTCAATTTTGTCCATGTTATACTTGCTTATATCGGTCACTTTACTCTTATTGATAAAGGTAGCTAAAATGTTTGCGTTGTGGCGAGTATTGATGGGAT
Organism: Amblyomma maculatum; assembly: GCA_023969395.1. Classification (NCBI taxonomy): domain Eukaryota; kingdom Metazoa; phylum Arthropoda; class Arachnida; order Ixodida; family Ixodidae; genus Amblyomma; species Amblyomma maculatum. The sequence goes on along the minus strand of JAJIZL010064123.1, from coordinate 9,288 downwards.
ACTTATGTGCGTTTTGGTCTTTTAGAATATACATTTTCATTCAACGTTTAAACGTCTTCTGAAGAAAATCCGTTCTTCTGAAGAAACTTCTTGAGTGGTCAGCCCCGACGTAGTGAGCGAAAAATGATGCTTCTTGCATGTGACATTTGAGATCTGACATGACCGTTCGCAAATTTGTATGCGGGGTGTATGGCGTAATGACTGCGATTGATGAGATATCATTACCGGGCATTTGCAACCGGCGAGAGTTAAACTCCAGTCGGGAACATCTCCGGGAAACCAGCAGGCAAACCAAGACACGAGTTTGTGGTATCTTTACGGGCGATATTATAAGCAAATATCATGCAATAAAAATTGACGTCCAAGTCCCAATGCTGATCAGACGTACAAGAATCAATAAGGTCCTAAGGTCCTCACCGAAGCCATTCTTCCGATGATGGTAAGCTGTTGTGAAATTCTGGCGCGCACAGAGAATGAAGGGAGCATGTCTTGAAAAACTATAGAAAGAAAGCGGAGGTCTCAATTCGTAAGCAGTTGTTTGGGAGCGCCATGAATCAGGATCACGTCATCAATAAAAATATCGGCGACGTCGAAGGGGCGGGTTGTCTGATAGCTCGCGTGATAGTGTAACAAGGGGCGTAAACAGAGGCGACACCAATCTATCTGTTCCCTGAAGTCAACATGGGACAAAGCCTATGCAGGTAGAGACGTTTATGAAAAAACGGTTCAGCCACATTTGTGGCTGGTTACTGATGCCCACTAGGCTGAAGGGTAGCGTCTTCTGACGCTGCCACAGCTCACAAGCACAGGTGAAGCGAAGAACAGAGTGGTAAAAATCTGGCCAAAGGAATCATGGTCGCACACTGTTGTACTTGCGTAAATCTCCCAGGTGCCTTACTGTCAGTGGGAGGAGACGTTGGTCAAGAATCGTATAGCATATATGAGCCATGACGACGAACAGACTCCGTGCTACCTTGGTGCATATTGCGTCGGAATAATGATTAGCTACGCTGCACAGAATGCTGATGGAAGGCTCGCATTTGCCGTTGCGCGGCCGGTCACGATTTTCTGTTCAGAGCCGATATGGAGAAGATCCAAGGTGAACAAGGTGAAGTCGTCGGCAGCAAATTGAGGCAATTCAGGGGGATCGACGGGACGGTGGGACAAGCAGTCAGCGTCTTGATGTAAACTTCATGACTTCTAGATAACATAAAACGTGCATTCTATTATTTTCAAGGCCGAGCAACCAAAGCGGTTGGTAGGTTGCTAAAGGGCCACTCTCCAGGGTAGCAGTTTAAACAAACATGTTCGATGCTTCCATTAGGTATCGCGGATAATCTGCAAAATGCGACATTGATGCGCATACCGGAAAGCAGCAAGAATACAACCTAAAGTTATTTCATGCTCCCCTTCGAAAGTGAGGTTCCTCTTTCTCTACTGTGGCCGACGACCCTCTACGGTGGCTTCACTAGTTAAAACGGCATTCACCGGTCCACCTCCTTAACTGACGAGTGAAGGGCATGCAGAGACCACTATTGTTGTTAGCCGCTCGCTGTGCGTTTTCGTCTACCCCGTTTTGTAGCCGCTCACATGGAGGGCCTGCTCCGAGATCATTCTGATGGCTTCTTCGTTCCAGAGCCTCCTACAGACACCACGTATCCCGCCCAACGCGAAGGAGGAAGGCAAAATTTGGCTAGAGTACTCAAGGCGTAGATTAGACAGTCCGGCAAAAAGTTTCGGAGGGGACCGAAGAAGAAAAACAGGAATGGAGAGCTAAAACTTTATTTGACAGCGATTTACATGGTTTTTGCCTTGGGTTGCATTCAGCTGCTTCAGGTGGCTGGTAGTTTAAGTCTGTCAGCGACCACTTGTGCTCTTCTGAGGCCCGCGACTGGACGTCTGGGTCCCGGCTGGCGAGAACAGCTCCCCAGTGTTCCATCGAGGGAGATGGTACTGGATCTGCCAGAGGTGGATCTTCCGCGCAGTCCCAGATTATATGGTTTAAGTGGCAGGCTCGCCGCATAGTTAGCCGTACGGATTTACTATGTCGGGAAAGATTTTGGCATACGTCTAGGGGTTTGGATGCGATCGCGTTTGCAGCCATCGCCCCGTGGTAGCCTGTTCTCGGCTGAGCGAAATGGTGGAGGAGGCAGGCTTGCACTCAGCTCCTTGTAATAAGAATTGGTTCATTGCTGTGGCTGTAACAGCACTACTGAATAATCTCTTACAAAATGTTTATGACCTTACTTTTTAAGGACGAAGCCTCACAGTCAACGTGGAATAAATTATTTATAGGCTCCTTCAGGAGAACAGCACAGATTAAACAAATAGAGCGACGAACAATGCACTCGCTAGAACTGAATGTTGTTTTTCTTCTTCTTCTCAATCAGAAGAGTAATAATAAATACGCACACAACTAAACAAAAGTGAGAAAAAAATAGAGAGACGAAAACATAGGAGAAAATGAAGAAAGAAAGCAGAACAAAAATCATTATAACATTAAGCAAACTCTGCAAAATGAGCAGGAATAATGCAGTTCAGGGATTAACCGCTTTTCTTTCTTTCTATTTGTCTTTTCGTCTCTCTCCACGTTTTCTCTCTTCCCTCAAACAAAGCAATAACAGCTTTGCTCCTTCTATGCGACGCCACAATGTAATGTTGAACTTTTTTATCACAGTGAAAAACCTTGAGCAGAATTTTAAGAAATTGTGATGTCTTTATGTTGCTACGCCAATTAGTCAAGCGAAGTTAACTTTGTCGCAGCCTCAATATGAACACATTCATCTTCATAAGACGCTGTTGTCCATTATGTCGAAAAACTACTGACGTTATCATTGCAGCAAAATCATATTACAAGGTTTAGTTTTCCATAAAAATACACAGACGCTACACTAGACGGATTTAAAACACCAGATTTTGCTGCTCAAGGCTGATTAGGTTACATTAGGTTGGGGCTTTCTATACCAGCCGGAGTTTGGTGAACTTCTCGTGTAGGAGAGCTTTCGTTCTAAACAATTACAGGGCTGCACTCAAGTATGTTTACGTGTAGAAGTGTGAAAAGATTGCAAGTTCCGTGCCTAGTTCTGTAATGAACTCTGCGTTTTATTGCTTATTACCGTTCCTGAGTTTCATTTTATAATTGTCAAATTCAGACGAGGTGATCTGGGGTGGGTCAAGGGACAAATTTTGAGTGGTCCAAATTTTTTATTTGATTTGGTTTGGTTTGTGGAGTTTAACGTCCCAAAGCGACTCAGGCTATGAGAGACGCTGTAGTGGATGACTCCGGATATTTCGACCACCTGGGGTTCTTTAACGTGCACTGACATCGCACAGCCCACGGGCACCTTGCTTTTCGCCTCCATCGAAAAGCAGCCTCTGAGGCCGCGATTCGATCCCGCGTTCTTGGGAACCACTGCGCCACCCCGGCGGGGCCCAAATTTTTTTGTCACCAGTCAATTTTTGTCACCACTCTCGTTGGTCATATTCAAATTAGGTTAGACACCTCTTTTGGTCAAATTTGGATGAACAAATATTTCAGAGGTCCAAGGAGGCGAAATTTTTCAGGCTGGCCCACCTACCTTTGCAAACCCTCAAATGAATTTTTCATGCTCCAATGAGCTTATATAATTTTGCTAAATTTTTGAGGAGATCATATTTCGTCAGACCGGGGCCCAAATGAGGGGGGTGGCCACCATCTCAATTTGTAGGTCATAAATGAATTGGCCATTATCGAATTAGGTTCGACATCTATATTTGCCATTTTCTGATTTTTGTTTTCAAAATTTGGGAATCCAGAGGGCAAATTGCAGGTTTTGGTCTTCACAATTTGAACGTCCCCACAGAACTGCCCATGTTTGATTTAGGTTAGACAAAGCTTTTGGACCAATTATGACGGGCTAAAATTTTTAGGTCACCATCGAGTTGGGGATACTTTAGTATGATTGGATTCAAAGTTTAGTAGAAATATATTTATTAAACACGCTGTGGATTAGTGACAGTTTTTGCGGACATGCTGTGACGATAGTTTTTGTCCACGCACTCGGCCGCACGCTCTGTCCACGGCTCTCATGAGCCGAGAGAGGCTTCCGCCTAAAGAACTTATCACTTTACCGCAGATCATGCAGAGTGCGTCCGGAATTCACAGTGGCATCTCGACTGTCAATGAAGGTGCTACTCAGCGTGCCAGTATAAAAATTAGTTAAACTATTAACTACGCCTTCCAGATTTGTTTGTTTTCAGGGCACAGTTCGCAGGCAATATCAGTGCTTTGCGCCGAAGTGTTCCGCTTGCTTGCGTCCAAGTTTGGGCCCACACTAAATGACCGCCTAAGTTTCCATGTCGGGTAAACTCCATAAAAACTGAGCATACAGCCCAGCTTGTGGTCCGCAACAAATGCGTTGCGTATAATGGATCAATAAGAATAGATGCCTATGTATTTTCAGTGGACTTTAAGAACTTTACGGCACCGGTGGACCCGGCTAATGAAACAGCAATTTATAAGACGCTGTACTTCATCAAGAACTGCACTTCCGGTAAGTAACTATATTTAGAGGCACGTAGTGACTAAAAAAGTATTTTCTATTAAAAAAAATGGTTTTGTATGATGAAGAGAATGGAGAAACCCTATGTCAGCGGTACTGCTGTTATAGCTTCCTTCACTTCTTTGCAATAAGATTTGCATACACATTTTGCATAGATGGACGGATAGCCAACATAACAGGTTATTTTTTATAAAAATTGAAATATTCTTCATTAGTGAACGCCGGGAGTATTCAAGGTAGGCCTTGACGCTGACACAAAACTTTGAATGCGCGAGGTGAAGGACAAGGACTGATTACAGGGCGTGCAAAGCAGAGGTTATACATCACTTGTCTTGTTAAAAATAGGTGTACGTAAAACAAACCTCTGACTCATATAGTAGACCAAAGGGACTGAATTGTCGCTGCAGTAAAGATGTGATTGTTCAGATTGCTAGCCGGGCTGCTGCCATGTAGGCTGCACAATGCATAGAAGGACCGCATAACACTAAAAAAAAACCTTTTTTTAATCGATTATATGAATTCTCGTAAAGAGACTGTAGAATACGTGCATCCCTGCAGCGTATCTTCTATGAAACTGAGCGTAAACAAAATGAATACTCATCTGGTCTTGGAATACAAAGTACCAGTATATATTAAGCGATAATTATGTAGTTCGTTTTAGTCGAAACACAGTAGGCATAGTAGCAGTAATAATTGCAGTCGAACAGATCTATTAAATATACGGGGGCGGCGCAAAAACGCCGTACTATGGTAAATAGCGCTCTAAGTGATAGATAATAGATTGATTTGTGATAGGCGATAACGAGATAATGAAATTATTTTAAATGTTCAAATATGTGAAGACATGAAAGAGAATGAAAATATTATAAAAGGGCGTTGAAAGCATGTAAAATGCTTAGAATAAAAGGGCAGTGCTGAAATATGCTAATTAAAAATGGTTATTGATATATTAATTATTCAAAATTATACCAATTGAGTAATATTATATTTGAAGTAGTTTAACATTAAAAATTTTAAAATATAGTTAAAATGTATCAAAATGCTGAAAGTGAATAGCCAGTGCTTGACGATGCCAATTAAAAACGTTTTGATGCGGCATTGGTAAAAAGTAAAATAATTAAAAACCATGAACAATGCTTTCAAAGCTGTCAGACCTCAAAATGGAACGTAAATATTTGATGATGCTAAGTATTGTTGTATAAAAAAAACTAAAGACAAATAAATTAAAAAAAAGTGAACAGCAGTGTCTGTGTTAAATGCTATAGCTCCATACCTTTGACGTCGAAGCAGAAGCATTTCCTTATAATTTTTTCAATCCATTCGTTGGATTTTATGAGAACGCGTTAGTAGTGGAGGTTAAAAAAAACCATTGTCGTAAGGCCTGAGGGTTATCGGCGTTGGAAGCCTTGCAGCATTGGAGAAAGATGCGGAGCAGGCCTCCGCCACGTGTAGTTTCAACTGACAAATATCGAGACCCTTGCGTCTCCAGTTTGAAGCATCGAAACGTTAGAGAATTACAAGCTTGCCTTAGACCTCCTTAAAATGATTAAGACTACATCAGGCACATGTGTATGAAATGCGCTGTTCTACACACGTATATTGGAAGCCAGCCTCCCCCACCCGCCGGTGTATTCCTCAGTCTGCTGCATTAATAGCGGGTGTAAGAAGCTGATACGGCGGATGCGTTGCATGGAGCACTGAAGAATGCCAAGATAATTGTAGTTACCGGGTCACTTCACGATAGATATGACGGATCATGGAGGCAGATCGTGGTTACATCTGCAGAGTCAACAATATTTAGTTGACCGTGGTTGTGTTTAAGTACAAAAAGTCGCTAGTTATTCCAGTGATCAGAAACTACTGTAGCACATGGTTTGTGGTATTTAACGCCCTAAAGGGGCGATGAGAGACACTGTAGTGGAAACCTCCGGAACTTTCGACAACCTTGGGTTCTTTACCGTGCACTGGCATCGCACAGCACACGAACGCCATTGCGTTTCATCTCCATTGAAACGCAGGCGCCGGCGGTCGCGACAGAACTCGGCTACTGCAACACAGAGTCGGGCATCTTAGCCACTGCACCAGAGCTGTGGGGCTGCTGTTGTCGAGTATATGCCATCAGGATGTCATGAAGCTCACTGTGTTTGGCTTAGAACGGTAGGGGAAAGATTCTCTCTAAATTCAACTTGCAGGTCTGTATTAAGCTCAGTGTCTCTATCTGTGCCTTTTGCAAACACTTCCACATGCGATTTCTCAATAGTAACTGACAGAATCTGGGTCACTCTTCTTGCAGAAGAAAATCGGGCGAAGATACACGTTGGTAAGTACTCACTTAAGAGTTCTTAAAGTTTGCTATAATTTTTGAAAATCTACCTACATAGTCATATTTATGTGAGAATTTATAAATTCAGCAACCTGCAGCATATGCATTTGTTTTCTCCTGCTTATGATCCCGCTCCATAGTGTGCATGGACGTTGCTATCTGAGAGTCGGAATTGGCTGCAATTTTAGTTGATCATAAAGGACAAGTTGTGAAATGTATAATGAACAGTGATTTGCAAAAGGTAGCCCAAATTAAAAAAAGAACAGCAAGGGAGGCCTTAGAGTCGACGTCATAGCTGGCGATTCCAGTATTGATTCTTATGTATGAAGCTTGTAGACAATTCACGGCCGTCAATAAAAAACTTACTACTCAAACTCATATTACTAGAAACACCTTTAGGGATAGAATCTAATTTAGGAATTGAGAGAACGGTATTTCATCGATCATTTCATACGGCCGTACATAAATGCAAGAGCTATGAAATTTTCGGAATCACGAATGATAGCAAAGAGATTGGGCTGATGCTCTAAGCCACGTATGGCTCAGGAAGTGACCAAATGTCAAACGTTTTCGTGCTGCCTGTAGCTTTACCGTTTGGAGCAGTGCACGCTGCATGTGTAACGAATATGGCTTCTCAATAATTGCACATTCCCTGCCAACAGTCCAGCGACAAACAGCACATAGCAAACCGAACTAAAGAAAGGCGCACGAAAAGGCACGATGGTTGCGTTCCTACGCCACTGTCTCTGCAGCCGCGTTTGGTTTGGTAAACATTAAGCTAGTCTGTGCGTTGGCGCCAGGCCTGGCAGCGAAGAGCGCATTACGAAACGCCTAAAGCACTGAGATGAAGCTAGCGATGGGAATTTGCTTATTGGAGCCGTAAGCTTTTGCTGCTGTGAGAGTCCTTAAAGTGAACGTTGCACCATTAGTTGTTGTTGTGGCTGTAGAAAGAAGGAAAAGAAAATGCACGAGCCCGCTACTGGCTCCGTAGCTGAGCCACCTCCGCTGCCTCGTGCAGACAGAAGAGATTTTTTTTATTGATTTATTTAAAAACTGATTTATTGATTTATTTATAGGAAGGGAAAAGCACGGTAACTGTCTCACTTGTTTTCTGTAGACACCGCAACCGCGCCGTAAGGGAAGGGAGGAAGGTGGGAGTGAAAGTGGAAAAAGAGGAAGAGGAGCCGTAGTGGAGGGCTACGGAGTAATTTCGACCACCTGGGGATCTTTAACGTGCGCTGACATCGCACAGCACACGGACGCCTCTTCGTTTCGCCTCCATCGAAACGCAGCCGCCTAGAAGAGAAAGTAGAGAATATAGAAAAGGAAGAGAGAGAGAGAGAGAGAGAGAAAGATGCGCGCCGCAACAACAGCCATAGCCCACCGCCGAAGCGGTGGCGGGTGCAATGACGGCCTACAACAGATAAACATTTGGTAGCTGGCTAGCCTCTGGGACCACCCGTCCCAGATCTGACCTCCAAGCTTACGGCAAAAACGTCTCGAAAGCGTCTTGACGACAGAGCTGGGTTCATCTTTTGGAACTATTATCAAAGCCATACGTAATCGAGTAAATCTGCGGTAAAAGGTTTGAAACACATGAATAATTTTGAGTAAATTTGGTCATCTGGTCATCTTTCCAGCGCGCAGTAGTTATGAAAGAATAAATTGACTTTTTTGTGAAATTTAAGTTGTCGCAAATGCGGCGAAAAAAGCCCATTAAATTTGTAATGTTGGATGCAGTCACCGTGACAAGCAAATTAGTCGTGCTTGTGCCTCTTTGTGCCAAGCGTTCACGCCAACATATCACTTTCAGTCCAACATATATATTCATAAAATCGTCATGTATCAGAGTAAAAACATGAAGGGAAGAAACTCAATGCATACAAAAACAACGCAGGCCGCATGTAACGGTGCTGGCCAACAAATAGAAGAATTCCTCCGGTTGAAAGATAAAACCACAACTTCTAAATAAACCTGAATAACTGCTCTCAAAAACTTGGTGAAGTGGGCCAGCAACGTTAGTAAATGTGTGCATGATCTGTTTCAACACTAGCTAACTCTACTTAAGGAATATTGAAGCAATTTGTGTTCGTTAGCCATTTTGCTTTCTCTTTATGTGCCTGCGCACAGACTATATCGGAAATAAAATTATTTGTTTCAAGGCTTCCCACCGGTGCTTTAAACTAGTTTAGGTTCTTAATCAAGTCGCAGCACGTGCCATTGTTGCTAACGTAGCAACCGTGCGACAAGGTCATACCAAATCGAACACAATTCCCTCCCACTTTCATAGCGTATCGTTGCGTGCATGCGGTTCCTAACAGGCCACATCAAGCGAGTGCTGGCGAAGGTTGGCCTCCCAAGCAGTCCGTACAGCTTCGAGCGCAATGACACATACGTGGACGTGCCCGTTGCCCTCGGAAATGT
>JAJIZL010064121.1:0-19307 GCA_023969395.1 Amblyomma maculatum | reverse complement strand
ATTCTCCGTTTGTAATTAACGATAGTCGGTAGGGGCTAAGAATGGCCTTTGTTTGTAGGCGTCTGAGTGTCGTGGCTTGCGCCCGGTCGAGGTCGGGGTGAGGGGCGGGGTGCGTGCATCTTAGCTCGCGATAAAAGTTTACCTCCGCGTATGTGCGCGGTGCCTCCACAGGCGCGTCCGTTCCCGATAGATCTCCCGTCTCCCGGTTGGTTAAGCCTCGGGCTAGACGGTCGACCCCTTCGTTTCCGGAGTTACCCGCGTGAGCCGGAACCCATACGAGATTGATGCTGTGATTGAGAGATCGGTTGCGCAGAATTCGCGCCGCGAGTGCGCTTACAGAATTTTTGGCGAAATTTTGAACGGCGCTTTTTGAGTCGCTTTGAATAGTTTTGGTGTGGGGATTCGCGATGGCCAGTGCGATAGCTACTTCCTCTGCCTCGCATATGGAGCTAGCAAGAAATGTTATAGCGTTAATGAAGGTTGACTTTGGAGTGGCCATACATGCCACGTATGCTCCGTTTTTGATGGGCTGAGCTGCATCCACGTACACTGCTTGTGGATCGTCCTCGTACTGTTTCTCAAGGGTCTGTGCCCTTGTCTTCCTGCGGGCATCATGTCTACCTGGTAGCATGTTTTTGGCTATTGATTTAACAACTAGGCTACTAGTTATGTCAGCCGATAAATGGGATGTTGCGCACACCTCCTCAGTGGGGTGTATGTGGAGCTTGTCGAGAATTACGCGTCCCGCAAGGCTGCGTGACAGGCGGGTCACTTGTGCTGTCTTATGGGCTTCAATTAGTTCAAATAGTGTGTTAAAAATTCCTAACTGCAGTAGTCGATCTGAGTTAGCGTATACTGGTAAGCTAAGGGCCGCTTTGTATGCTGTTCTGATTATGCTATTAAGTAGATGTTCGTCCCTACGACGCAGATGATAGTACGGGCAAGCGTACATGATTCTGCTTATCATAAAGGCTTGGATAATCCTGCACAGGTCGGCTTCTCTCATACCCCTGCGACGTGTGGCAATGCGTCTCACCAGCCCACCTATCTGGTGCGCCGTGACGCGTAGCCGGCGTATAGCTTCTGTGTTCTGCGTATTATTCTGAATCAACATTCCGAAAACTCTGATCGTGGCTACCGGGGGTATCGGATGGTTGTCTGTGTGTAACTGGATAGGTTCTCGAGAATCTGGCTTTACTTGTGAAGCTTGTTTGTTCCTTATAACTAATAGTTCTGATTTAGCCGGTGAACAGGTAAGGCCGTTTTCCTGCACATAAGACTGTACCGTGTCGATAGCTCGTTGTAATGAATCTGTAATATCTCCATCGGAGCCAGAATTGGTCCATAAGGTGATGTCGTCGGCGTATATGGAATGATGTATGTGTGGGATATCATCTAACAGACGCGGGAGGCCGCTTATAACGATGTTGAAGAGAAAAGGTGAAAGTACGGCGCCTTGCGGTGTTCCTCTCGTCCCTAGTGTAATTTTGTCGCTAACTTTGTCAACGAAATGGAGCGTAGCCGTACGCGCATTCAGAAAGGCAGCGATGTAGTCGTATGTCCGTTTGCCTACGTGTAACTGTGAGATGTGATTGAGGATGGAAGCGTGTGACACATTGTCGAAGGCCTTACTCAAATCGAGTCCCAGGATGGTTCGCGTGGCTCTTATGCGATTTGTATCTAGAATGTCTTGTTGAATTTGCCACATAATGTCCTGAGTCGAAAGACCTGCTCGAAACCCAATCATGGACGGGGGAAACGTGCCTTCCGCATCGGTGTGCATAAGGAGCCTGTTTAAGACAACGTGTTCCATTACCTTCCCGAGACATGACTTTAGCGAGATTGGGCGGAGGTTCCCCATCTCGAGTCTTTTGCCCGGTTTAGGTATGAAAATAATTTTAGCGTGCTTTCATTCCTCAGGGACGCTGCCCTCTGTCCAGTACCTGTTGAAGAGGTCCGTAAGAGCCTCTACTGACTGGTCTTCTAAATTGCGCAACATCTTATTGGTGATGCAATCTTCCCCCGGTGCCGAGGTGGTGTTAATTTTGTTAAGAGCAGCCCTAATTTCTGCTACGGTAAAGACGCTATCCATGCGAGGATTATCCAATCCTCAAGTACCCATCTGGCGTGGGCATATCCTGGGAGGTGTTAATGTATTTATCTTTCAAAGTGGTCATGAGCTCTTCGTCGGTGCCTTGGAAAGATTGCGAGATCCTATGTATGTTCTTGTGGGAATCTGCCTTAGTTCTCGTAGAATCCAGTAAATGTCTAAGTAAAAACCACGTGTTCTTGTTGCCCAGTTGCCCATTAAGGCGGTCGCAAGTCTGATGCCACTGTTCTCGGCTAAGTTCCCACGAGTAAGCCTCGATTTCCTTTTCAAGCCGGGTTAGCCGAATTTTTAAACGTCGGTTGTGCTTATTTTTACGCCATCGAGCATGGATACTTCCTTGTGCTTCAATCATGTGCACTAGCTTAGCGTCCGGACTGGGACTGCTGTCCTCAAGGGCAACAGTTTTTGAAGTGTTTGCGGCGTCTTGCAACAGACGCTCCGTCCATTGTCTTAAATCTACTATACTTTCCGCTGGCCTTTGCGAGCGGACATATCTAAAGGCGTCCCAGTTCGTGTGCTTCACTTCCTGGCGACGCATTTTGCAATGCGTAGCTCGGAAAGTGGTACATAGTACATAGTGGTCGCTTCCTATGTTTGTATTTAGGTTTTCCTATCTCGCATCGGGGATATTTCTGGCAAAGGTAAGGTCAGGGCACGTATCCCTGGTTACACTGTTACCAATGAGCGTAGGTTTATCAGGGTCGACGAGTAAGGTATGCCCTAGCGCCTGGGCTGTCTGTCATAATTTAGTTCCCTTTCTACTGTTAACTGAGTAGCCCCATTCTGCATGGGGTGCGTTAAAGTCTCCAACAGTCAGCAACATTCCATTATGAGCGGCTACATGCGCCTTACGGAAGAGTGTGGCTATTTTCGTGCTGTTGTCTTTAGGTGGACTATATACGTTTAGAATGTATAGGGGAGATTGTGTTTGTTTTTCGGCAGGATTTATATAAATGTATGAGAGACCTCCGGTATTTCCAAATCTAATTGGTTTGCAGTTAGATTACGGTGTACAAGTGTAGCTGTGATCGGCCGGCACTCAGCCGACACTTTCTCCTTGTATGCTGTATACCCTGCAAGCTTTACTTCTGTATTCGTCTCTTGAAGTGCTATGACTACTGGCCTGTTTGTTTGGGCCAAAACTGCATATTCCAGAGCCTTGCGCTTGGCTCGGAATCCCCTGCAGTTCCATTGCCACACTATAACAGGTGTACTAGCCATCGCGTATCGGGTAAAGTTCCGCTCGCGCGGGTTGCAATACGCTGGGTCGGAGAATGCTGCTGGGGGACGGACGCGCCGAAGCACCGTCAGCTGGGCGTGAGAATGCTGTGTGAGCGGGAGGCAAAGAGCCTGCATTTGGCGTTGGAGATATCAGATTGCTAGGGGATGCTAGTGCGTTAACCCTGGTTGTAAGTGTGTCGAGTTTAGCTAGGACAGTTTCGAAAGTAGTCGGAAACTTTTCCATTGTGTAAGTTACTTTGTTAAGCTGTGGTATTAATTTCTGGATAGTTTCTTCCACCTTGGCTAGTCTTTGGTCTATTTTTGCAAATCTCTCTTCATAATTACTCTCTAAGTCATCTGTATCTGGCCGAGGTACCGAAGGTGCCTTTCGTTCGTTACGGCGGTTTTGATCTACTTCCATGTCCTCATTGCGGCTGACTTCAACGCGAGCGCAATCCACAGACGACTGTTCATTTTTTGATTGCGCATTTGCAGTTTCTAGCTGTTTGATTTTTGCGTTAGACTGAGCTAACTGTTGTTGCAGTTGTCGGACCAACTCTGCCAGCTCCCTTACCTGTGGGTCGGGTGCTCGGCGTTGCTTGTCGTCTGTAAGTGGAGTCTTCCATGCCAAATGTTTGGCAGGTCTTCCTTCTTCTCCGGAGTTGGAGTTGATCCGCGAGCTGCGTCTCTGGGACGATGACCTGCTCCTATCTCTGCTCCCACTGCGTCCACGTAGAGGGGGAAAAGAGTCATCTCTTGGTTCCTGCAGCTGAAGTGGTTGACTTGTGGCGAGGTCATTTGGGGGACTGCTGCTTTGCAGTGGCGGGAAGGATTCATTCCTTGGAGGTGGTTGTTGGTGGCCGCGTTCTCGGGGACGGGACTGGCGGCCGCTTAGCGAACTGTCTGGGTCAGTGGCAGTGTCCGTGGGGGATTGTGAAGATTTGCGCCTGTGGCTAGACACGAAGCGGTATTTGCAGCTTCTGCTGGATGTGAGCCTTTGCATACGATGCACATGGCTTGGCAGGTAGGTGGTTAGCCGGCTGGTGGGGAGTCGTGAGCGACGCCGCAGCGGCGGCAAGTAGGTATTCGTGGTTGGGGGCACACGTCCGCTCGGTGACCCAGCTTGCGACAGTTGAAGCACGCCTCCGGGCGAGGCTTCAAAGGGAAGACTTCGAAAGTAAACCCCAAGTACCGCACGTATCGGGGCAGCTCGGTGTTGGCGAACGTAACGACGAAGTGCTGCGTCTTGCCCATACGACGCGCAGCAACGATGGGGAGATCGGGATTTCGAGCGCGGAGCTCAGCCAGGATCTCGGCATCGTTTTCGTAAGTGTAGGCTCGGTACAAAATCCCCCGTACGGAATTGTCCAGGGCTGGGGCGTAGGCGGCAACCGGGACTACTGTCTTGTCGATGGTGATGGTGCCGATCTTGGCGTAAGACACTGCACGGGCATTGTCAGGCGCGCTCACTGTGATGGTGTTGTTAGTGGGGTGTATGCGGACTTGGTCGGCAGTAACCGCTAGGCGGTGGTCGACGTTGGCGGCTGCGTAGATAGCAAGTGCCAGTCGTGCGGGGCCTACGGTGTGAAGGTTCAGCGTGCCCTGTGGACGGAGGACGATCTTGAGGTGTTCCGAGGGCAGGCGGGGCAGAGGACGCTTTTTGGTCAAAGGTGGAGGGCGTCCGCGTGTCCGCGGATTCGGTAGAGTCGATGTCGTGGCTGGCGTCTGGGCCTCAACAGGTTGTTTCTTGGGCGGAGATCGTCTTCGGTACCGGCGTTGCATCTCGAATGCCGTCCATGAGCCATCGGATAAGTCCGCGGCGGTAATGTCGGTGCCTTCCACAGTGTAAGGCATAGTCAAGGCGGTGTTGGGCTTGGCGGGACGCGACGTCTCCACCGCCGCTGCGCGCGAACGCGCCGATATTGCGTTCACAGATATTGCGCCTTTTTCCAGTGAACAGATTATTATTATTATTATTATTATTATTATCATTATCATTATTATTATTATTATTATTATTATTATTATTATTATTATTATTATTATTATTATTATTATTATTATTATTATTATTATTATTATTATTATTATTATTATTAAGATTGCAGCTTCGCCCTGCAAAAAACTACATTAAACTTTTTCAGCCGACTGAATGCTGATATGTAGCAGGGGTTCGTGGGAGATGAAAATTTGTAGCAGTCAATATATTTATTCGTGAAACGCCTTGCAGAATATGCAATGGTCTCACAATATTTTTAATTACATCGCATTTGAAGCATAACAGCGACTAGAATAATATGTTTGTAGCTCCTACTGTAAGCAGGCTGTGCGACGGGAGCACAGCAGGGAGCACGACGGTGGGAGCACAAACTGCCTCTGAAGTATTTATATACTAGCGTCTTTATTCAAAAGCGATCCGGCAGACGAGGATGGATGGCTGTGAGTTTAACTAGGGCGAGTTTGTACCCGTGTGCCATAAACTTTGGTGGATATGCCCGCCGGCGTCATAGCTTACACCCGCCTAGAAAACTAAGCCATTTCCCTGCCGAGATAATTGTGAGGGGTCTCAGCGCTGTGTGTACAGTTTATTATTTCATTTACCTAGCCTGAATCCCTATTGCACCCATCAATGGTGGCCCCTCGATGGGCCTTTCGTGTCTATTTCCGTTGCACGCTACTTAGGTGCTTCAACATTTGATAGCATATGACATGGCAGAACATTTCTCTTTTTGTTCATATAATAAATCATCAAAAAGAAGAAGGAGGAAAGTCGTAGTGGAAAGGTCTGAATAAATTTAGACAACCTTAACTTCCTTACCAGCATCGGGAGCCCACAAAACGGCGCGCCTTGCGATTATCTTCCATTGAAACGTGGCCGGTGCTGTCTGGATTGAGCCTGCGTCCAAGTGCTCAGGCCTCGAGTGTCCTAACGACTTGTACCCGTCAGCGGGCTTCTAAGAAAGTAACTTTCAAGCCAGGTTCTCTCATATACAATACGAGATTCATATACGTGCTGTTGTTTTTGCATCTCCTGCATTATTGGAAGCTTTTCTGCAACAAAACGACTTTAGCTAGCAATGCACGAAGATTGCAGTTTACTAACACTATGTGATGTCTCTTTTGCTCAACGGCCATACAAATGTACCAGGGACCACAATATATGACTACAACTTGATTTATGACACTGATTGCTCTACAATAGCAGCTAACAATGTTTAAAAGCTAAACTAAGGAAATCAAATTAGTTTTTCCTTCTCTGGCTTCGCATGCAGTATATTTGCTTAAAAATTATCCTAAAATGTTAAGAATTGAGGCACGTAAATGAAAATTCACGGCATTGCTTGGCATTATCATGAGCATCTCCTTATGTCATGCTGAGAGGAGAATAGAATGCGCATATCTGTGGAATGCGCTTTCAGGAACTCGTCTTTAGTTTGTGTTATGACATTTTCTAGCTGCCTGGCACATGAAATTTGCCGACGGGCTTTCAAAACTGCGCATTAGTGAAGATCAGATATAGCACAAAATAATTTTTTCGTTTGCACCTGTATGAATATGACTTAGGTTTCTTGCAGTTGATATTCATTTCGATGGTACTTTAACAAACGCCACATGAAAGGCCAGCCATAGATCACTGCGTTGAAACAACTATTCCCCAGCCAACCTTTCGTTAGCTACTACAGAGATGCTAAAGAGTTGATTTGGTAAAAAGTGCTCGAACCTCAACAGCTGTGAAAGAGAAAAAAGCTGGGTGAGCAAAGCTTTGAAATTACCACCTGGAGAAAGAGAAAGTTATAATAAAATACTTGCATTAAAGTGCGAAGGTAGCGAGCATTTCTGATGCACAATAATGAGCTGAGAGCACTTGCGCACAAGATTGATGTGTTGAACATGCATTACTTTACTGCTTTCTTTTGGCATTTCTAACAAAAACCTCCAGGAAATGGCATATCTACATTTCATGCTAAGAATTTCTGATTCCATGTAAATAAATATTCTAGATTTGAAAATATCACTCAGTTCCGAAGAACTCTTAGCCATGAAGGTGGCCAAAGTCATGTATACACTTTCCGCCCTTTTTTCGTGGTATCCGCCCCAATCTCAATTATGGCGCTGGCAGGTGAGTACTGTCAAGTGGTGATGAATATGTCTTAGGCGAAAAAAGAGGAGAGAGGTGTAGAACTGAAAAAGGTGCTTTATTAGGGCTGACTTGCACCCGAAAAAAATCTAAGTAGGTTGGTGGCTACGACGACAGCAAAAGCGCTCATTGTTAGTCGAACTTCGAAGGCCCATTGCACTCGTCAGCACTGAATTTATTGTTGGCGAAGAAACATATAGATAAAGACAAAAAATGTGACTAGAACAAACTAGAACATTGTGGAAACATACAGGAGTGGCTTGAAGCGTTCGCGATACATTTCGGCTGACCTTGCGCGACAAAGAAAATGACAAACCCACGACTCGTGATACCGAGCGTGAAAGAAAAACAAAGACAAGAAATTGCTCCCTAATCACAGTGACAAGGCCACATGCCAGCGGGTGTTGGAAACAAAAAAATAAAGCTTACAATCGTTCTCGGAAGTACGTAGTTTCTTGCTTTATCTGTAAAGTTGGTTAGAATAAGAATGCGCGTCGAAAATGATGC
Source organism: Amblyomma maculatum (assembly GCA_023969395.1). Classification (NCBI taxonomy): domain Eukaryota; kingdom Metazoa; phylum Arthropoda; class Arachnida; order Ixodida; family Ixodidae; genus Amblyomma; species Amblyomma maculatum. The sequence goes on along the minus strand of JAJIZL010064121.1, from coordinate 11,331 downwards.
ATTTAGGCAGCCGCTTTTCGCCAGTTAGGCACGCAGCCAGCTGAGGCAGTCGTTAAAGATGAAAATAGCCACCGTAGATATGACTTAAGATACCAGAGTTCAAAATTTCGGCTGAAAGCTGGCCGTCTTGTTAGGAACCTACAGAGATACATTGTCAGGGACAAGTGAGAGTCTGCGGAAATTCACCCATTAAATAGCTAAAGCGCAGCTTCGACGACTTCTGCCATCGTCACTAAAGTGCATTGTTAACGGACGTGTTACGAGAACAAGTTTACCTGGCTGGGCGTCGTTCAAGTGTCGCTGTCGCCCCCCGCCATAGATACAAAGACCGTGGCTGTTCGCCGTTGTGGTAGAGAGCAAAAGGCGCCTGGACAGCCCGCGCAATGACCTATTTGTGACACCCCGGTGACAGCAGCCAACACTCGCACCCGATTTTGGGCATGGCGGGACAAGGAAAGAGGCTATCAGGTGTACAAGCGATCAGCGCCGCCTAATCTGCTTTTAAATACGAAGGACCCAATCACATCCCTCGACAGAAGCCCCAAAGACGAAGAAAGCTGTCGTCACCTGTGGCACGAGCCGAGCCTTTCATCAAACGTCGCTTTCATCTACACCTGTATAGCTTCTCTCACCTTGCGGCAGCTGGGATGCTACCATTAAAGGGCCCTTAAAAGCGATTTACTATAGCTAAAAGACACGCACGAGCAATAAGTATGCAATGGGTCCTCTCCACAAGGCAAAACTTCTTTAGGCTAACGCTAATAACACCAATACAAATTATAGGATCTCTTAGATGTCTCTTAAGAGGAGAATGGTGAACGCCTACCCTTCCTCTCTCCTATTATGTGGCTCTGATCGCCGGTCGTTGCAGTACTACATTAGGATATACTTGCTTTACAGGAGAGGAAAGGTTCAGTGTCTGCCACCGCTCCTTTTGCGTAGCGTTCCTTGGCGCGCGTTGAAGTGTGGAATTTCACATGGCAGAAGCATTAGACAAAAGCAAATCTCGCGCAATATGACAGATCTCGCGCATAATTATTGTACACGAGTCTCGCGCACGGGATTTAATTCCATGATCCTAGAAATGCTTTCGCCTTAAAAATTAGAGATCACTTTGTGCACCCGCATTGGAGGGATGTGAAAGAATTGACGCCTACTCTACTCTTTGCCTCCGTTTGCTGCACTCGGGGCTGTAAAAGCAACGAACTACCGTCCAATTCTAAGCTTATGCGAGTGCTCCAATGAACTCGTGCCAAGGAGACACGCGACAATAGCACTGTAACGAACACACGTCAAGTAACGGAAATTTTCACTGTGCGTAAGCACCAATACACAGCACATTACAACACGCGCACTCGTCGACAGCAAGGTAATGACTGGCGTGATCAAAGTATAAGCGGAGGGTCACGCTATCTCTCGTATAGCGTAATGGTGTACTGAGGCATGCCATGGCATTATTTTCCAACACGTTACCCTCTCCAGATGAGTGCCTCTCTTTCCAGTCGCGCCGCTGCCATCTCCCATTACGACGGCACGCGTTGATGGTCCTCATAGGTCAAGTGACTGGAAGTTATGCACCATGAGACCTCAAGGGAGGTATTAAGTGGTCATTTTAGACGACGCCAATACACCGGTTGGCTATTGCGACATCCAATATACTTACTTGGCTCTGAATAATTATCTAGTTACACAACATGCACCAAATTTTAAATCCAGGAATAAAATTTTTCGTCCTCTATGAGGTACCGTAATTCGCTTTTCTCGAATTTGTTCTAGTGCGACACAAATACCGCGACACATTCCTGGTGTGAAAGTCCTCTAATACAACCTAACGCTTTTGCCTTGTAAACCGATGATGGAAAATGACGCTCCTCACCTTCGCCTTAAGCTGGTTCAAGCATGCACGCGAGAAAAAATCAAGAAATGAAGACGCTACAGCGCCACACTACACCCCGTTCTGCCAGCGTCTCTTGGGAGCTTTCAATGAGTGGGCGCGCTTAGCAGCCCCGATGACGTCGTGGGTTAGGTTTGCGCATATGGGTGGTTTGCGCGGGTGAATGTATCAACCTATTCGGCTGTGAGCGATCGGCAGGAAGTAAGTTTTAAAAATTGTTCGTAAAGTATTGGCTCCATGCAGAGCTTCTACATGTGACACAAATTCTCACAGTGAGCACCTCTCTAGATTTGTTATATATTATTACCGCTACTACCATGTCAAGGGGCCCCTTAAAGAAAGAACCGCAAGTCATTTAGAAAGATAGTTTGTAGCGAAATAGCGTTAAAGGCCTCTTGTCGTAGAAAAACCGGTGCGACGTTGTGGTTACAACGCGAAAACCAAAAGAAAATAAAGAAAAAATGAATGTTTTGTGGAAACCCGTGGAGTCGAACACGGTTCCTTCGCAGTGCGATGCGACAACGCAACCACTCCGCCAAAGAAACATTTTTTTCTTTATTGCCAAATTTACAATCAGATTTTACACAAAGAATATTACTCTATAAACACTCAACAATGCTAAAAACCACTCGAGGTCGGGCTGTGCGATCCATTAAAAATCGTGCATGTGCAGAAACACTTCCATTCTCGGAAGCCACTGGGGCACTTGGTCTTTTGTCTTGAATCTTGAATACATCAATAATGCTCTCAACGGCTTCGCAAAACTGCTGCCGTATTTTCTTTGCATCAACGTCTGCATGCCTGAAAGCCGTTCTGGTTCTCCAGATACTGTGCAGGCCCAATAACATGATCATATGCAGCGGTAGCCCATCATATTCTTCAATTGGTAAAAATCACATTGCGAGTACATCCACAGGTAGGCCTCTTTTAATCATTCGTTGTAGAATGTCTCACGAGAAAAAGGCTTCCCCACAGTCTAAGAAAACGTATTCCATAGTTTCCGGCTTGCGGCATATGAAGCAGTGATTTCCCCAAGGTACAAAAAAAAAAACCTAATTTCTAAATAGGTCCTAATTTCTTGTGTATTGCTATGGACGCCCCCTGGAACAGCCATATTTTACATTGTTTTATATTTTATTTCTTTAAGGAATGAATTCAATGAACCTGTACATTACAACTATATGTACAATGAGATCGGGAGAAAGACATTGCACAAGTCCTTAAAAGGTTCGCGTCAAGGCTGATAAATATTCAAACGAAAATGCGGCTTGCAATAGAGGACATGACATATATACTTCTTTGAGGATTCTAAAACTCCTCCCTCGCATGCTCGCCGCACTTACAACTAAGTTTGGTAAAACTTCGTTCAATCTAATCTGACACAGTTCGTAAAAAACGGGTCCTTCGTATTATCAAATAATATAAAACGGTTAACCACTTGGCGCAAATACCAATGCGCCAAACCAACTCCTCCAGAGCGGATGAGACGGAACAAGCTGGTTCTATCGTGTGCTCCCAAGTACTTCCTCAAAGAAAAATGGCAAACACACTGTGCAATCTCTGCACATTCACACGAGAACAATGCAGTACTTCACGCACCATACCCTGGTAACAAGAAATAATTTACAAATAGCCCTTTGCCACCATGACAGAACTATATTGCTTCTTTGCAAATAATGGTGCGCCTAATGTATGAATTACCTTATGACTGTCAGCAAATGCTTAGATGAGTCATTCGAAAAAAAGTAATTGCGGAAATAATAGCTAAGCGAGTGACAAAGCACATTTACCCTTCCCTTACCCGCAATACCACGCGCACTGAGAGATTTCTTCGTTTTTACGGCGCTGCCGCTTCAGATAGCGCGATTTGTCGCCCTATTCAAAGCATTATACATCCATTCATCCTCTTCAAATCTTTGGCGTTAAAACGCTATCACATTGAAATCTATGGTAATTGTTCTCGAAGTCATGCGCCACGAGGGGGGGGGGGGGGTGCTAAATGCTGCTATCACCTTCTAGCCCCGGCGTGCCAGCCATAACAGACAGAGATGCGACCCCTAGCCCGCGGTGCGAGAATTCGCCACTGTGGCGGGTGCGGGCCAGAGGGTACAAACACCAAGTTACATGCTTGAAGCAAGCTTTAATCTGCCTGAATAATTATACACGGTAAATCAACAGCCCTGAAATGCAGCTGTCGTAGCGAGCGAACGTTCAGCTCGCGTACAGGGGTGCAACAAAAGCCCACTAAAAGCGGAAGCACATGCAAGGAGGTGAGAGAAGTGTTGTGCTGACCTGGTGTGGTTTTGCCCTCATGGCCAGCAGCGGTAAGTGCGCACGATTACCGGGACACTCGTTGACAGCGGTTTTCTCCTCGGCGGAATTCATGAACCATGCCGGTGCTTAATCAACCGCCCAAAAGACCCCGAGAGAGTATCCCCGAGGGACCGGGGAGAGAAGGTCGCCGGGCTACGCAGAGAGGAAACAGGGACATCGTCTGCAGTGTCGCTTCAAGAAACTGGGGGAAGCACTGTGCGGCTAGTGTGCCCCCTCCTCGCGGTCCTCCCGAAAAGCGCGCGCAATCTCGAGTGGTAATTATGCGCTGCCGTTACAATGGGGTCAGGGGATTCGTGTCAATCTCCACAACTCTTACAGGTGAAGCTAAAGCGTCCTCCAATTTTTTCGTGAGATGATGAAGAGGCTCCAACATTGAACTCGTGTGGTCAAAAAGCATCCGCTACAATTACCTCGACAATGATGCAAGAACATTACAACGACGAACTCTAGGTATAGTCTTACATAAAGCCGTAACCCGACTCTATCCTTAGTGTCGGTTAGCCTTCCAGGCTACACTATATTATCGGTGGCTGCATGGTTACTTTCTTAGTTGACACACGTGTGCACTCCTCTATCATCAGAGGACAGCTCGCTGCTCAGCTTAGAAGAGTAACAAGCACTTGGTACCTCACACATTTTGGCCCGATGGCATGTGCATCTCCAGCGCTACTTTAAAGGAATATTGCATTATGACTTCCTTATTTAAAATTAAGCAATCGTGAACTGCGATTCATACTCATGATTCTTTTGCCGGATTAATCCAGTCCATCAATGGCAAACCGGAAACATCACGTGACCCTGAATGTCCTCGGGGAACAAAGGAGAGCTCTACCTTGGTCGAGCGAACGTCACCATGACGGGCACGTTAAAGCTCTGCTGACAGAGGGTTGGGTTCTATAGACACATTATAACTATTTAGTAATCATGGTTATGGCACTGAAGTCAAAAATTATACACTGGTATAAACTGCTCGTTTTGTGTTCCTTGTATCCATCATTGTAGTCAATATTTTAAGGTTTGCTAAAATAGCATAGGCGGGGACAGTTTTTAAGCAAAATTTTACAGCTAACGAATCGTTTACTCGCTTTCTCTATGCTTCTGTCCTCTGGTCTCCAGCCTAAGGTATGCTGATAATGAAAGACTGTTCGGCCATTATATGCACATTGATAGAGAATGGCTTCGATAAGAAGAGAGGCCAAGAAAGACAGCAGAACATATGGGATCTGCACGTGCTCCTGAGCCAAAAATTCAAAACCTTCCGATACTATCCTGAACACTAAACTACTGTTAGGTTTCCATGCCTTTAAGAGAATAGATTGAAGTATAGAACACCAGCAGCCGGGAGGATAAGCCTCTGTTCTTCTGACCTGGAAAGCAGCCATACTCTGCTGAGTGTTGTAATATTTGTGTAATTTATTAGACATCCTACTTAAGAGAGTGTGGTTTGGACCAAATAAAAGCTGATGAAAATAGAGGCCATAATTATTTGCGCATTCAAAATACGTTCAAGCACGTAATGAAGTTCAGTAATGGGCCTGGTGAGGATCCGTAAAAGAATCGCCGCTAAAAACGCCAAAAATGCACAGTGCCAGTTAAAAAGTTACCAGTCATATTCTTTGCTCAGAACCTATGATTGATCGAATGCGTTTTTATTAAATATAATGACATGGCAGTCGCATAGTTGCTAAAGAAGTCTTTCGGTCGTGAAGAAATTTTTTTCCGCTCTCTGTAGTAGAACAACATTTGTCCCCACCCTTATGAAATATCGATATCAGATATATCAGAAAGCATCATATTACTAAAGAAATGATTCCAAATCAGCTCCAGTATACAGCAGTTATGTCTTAAAGGTGCTGTAAAGGTGTTGTAAATCAACAAAGAGGTCAACCATTTTGTGTTTAAACATTGCTACTATTTCATACGTTGTTCTCGATAAAGAAAGGTACTTTTCTGCACATATGCTGCAACAATTTCATGCATAGAGTTTGCTTGCTTTGGTCGTACAATATGGCTCCAAATAATGGTAGGATCAACATCTCAAAGTATTTTAGCCTCTGTACATACTTTCTTAGGATTATTTTCATTGTTGTCGCAGCAGCCTATAAACTGTTTAATTTGATTCCAGGGGATGTACGACGATTTCATTCTTGAAGTAAGAATAAATTTTCGAACAGCGACTGATTGTAGGCCGTAAAAGCCTGGTAACCTTCTTGCGTTAAGAAAAAATATTTCAGTTGAACCTCAGTTATACTGCTCATAAAAGATTGTATTGTAATAGGGCGTTTATTGGTGCTCAGATGGAGAGCTGTGAGGAGAGGACCTTGCAACGGCGAGCCCAGCGCACTTCTTTTTTGTCTTCGTTGCATAACGCACTGGTGCATGTCGATGGCTGAAGTGCTGACTATCACAGTACATTTTCCCCCCGGATAAAAAAAAGGAGCCATCCTGGCGACTTATGGCGCGGAAAGCACAGCGGGGTCATAGAATGGCTTCAATTTGTTCACGTGAACTGTTTCACGACCACGGCGACGCGAGTCCGCAGAGGGCGTGACGGGCTCAACTACGTAGTTGACTGCAGATGTTTGCTGTAGGACCCTATATGGCCCGTAGTAGCGAGCAAGAAATTTCTTTGAAAGGCCAGGGATTGTGGAGGGCACCCAGAGCCACACCAGAGAGTTCGGCAGATATGACGAAGCTTCGCCGGTATCACGGAGGTATTTTTGTTGCCACTGATTTTCTGTTGTGAGAGAGCGGGCGAGCTGATGGCATTCTTCTGCGTATGTGACGGCATCGGATAGCGGGGAAGATTCGGAAACGTCAGGGCGGTAGGGAAAAAGTGTGTCCATGGTACAGGGTGGCTCGCGCCCGTAAAGGAGAAAGAATGGAGAGAATCCAGTAGTGGTCTGTACCGCGGTGTTATATGCGTAAGTAACAAACGGTAGAACTTGGTCCCAATTGGAATGGTCGGTGTTCACGCACATAGCCAGCATGTCACCGAGAGTGCGGTTGAAACGTTCTGTCAGTCCATTCGTCTGAGGGTGGTACGAGGTAGCGGTGCGGTGTATGATGCGGCATTCTTTCAGGAGAGCCTCAAGAGCGTCTGATAAGAAAATGCGTCCGCGGTCACTGAGCAGTTCGCGAGGGGCACCATGGCGAAGAACCAGGTTTTTCAGAATAAAGGCAGCCACGTCGCGTGCGGAAGCAGAGGGCAGTGGTGATGTCTCAGTGTAGCGGGTCAGATGATCCACTGCTACGATAATCCGGCGGTTGCCGCCTGAAGTTGTAGGAAGGGGACCGTATAGATCTATGCCGACACGATCAAATGGACGGGCAGGACAGGGCAACGGCTGCAATGGAGCAGGAGACTTGAGAGGAGTTTTTCGGCGTTGGCAAGACTGGCAAGAGCGGACAAAATGGCGGACAAAGCGGTACATTCCACGCCAGAAGAAGCATAGACGCAAGCGCGTGTAGGTTTTCAACACTGCGCCGTGGGCGCACTGGGGATCAGTATGGAAAGCAGCACAAATTTCGGCGCGGAGATGACGGGGGATGACTAAAAGACACTTCCTTCAGTCGTGAAGATAATTGCGGTGATAGAGCAGCCCGTCACGAATTGAAAAATGGTGAGCTTCGCGGGCAAGCGCCCTAGACAAACGACCTGGAGAGTGACTTGAAAGAAAGTCCAGAAGTGTAGATATCCACGGGTCGCGCCGCTGTTCTGTGGCCATGTCGATAGTGGCAAGCGAAGACAAATCGTAGGCGCAGATCTCATCAGACAACGAAGAGGGAGGCAGCGGTGAGCGCGACAGAGCGTCCGCGTCAGTATGCTTGAGGCCTGAGCGATATATGACACGAATGTCATACTCTTGGAGGCGAAGAGCCCAGCGAGCAAGGCGGCCGGACGGGTCCTTGAGGGACGCCAGCCAGCACAGAGCGTGATGATCAGCGACCACATAAAATGGTCGGCCATAGACATACGGACGGAATTTGCCGATGGACCAAATAATGGCCAAGCATTCTCTTTCCGTAACAGAATAATTTGACTCTGCCTTGGTCAAGGTGCGGCTTGCGTACGCCACCACATAGTCTCGGATACCAGGTTTGCGTTGTGTGAGAACGGCGCCTATCCCAATACCGCTAGCGTCAGTGTGAATCTCAGTTGGCGCATTCGGGTCGAAGTGGCGGAGGATGGGAGGCGAGACCAAAAGACGGCGTAAGGTGGTGAAGGCGTCATCACAAGCAGGTGTCCAAGCGGAGAGGTCGGATCTGCCGGAGAGGAGCTGGATGAGAGGAGCAATAATAGAGGCGAAATTTAAGATGAAGCGGCGAAAGTAGGAGCACAGGCCGATGAAACTTCGTAGCTGCTTCAGTGATTTTGGGCGTGGGAATTCGGCAACTGCACGAAGTTTGGCGGGATCGGGAAGAATGCTATCCTTAGAAACGACATGACCTAGAATAGTTAGTCGGCGAGGAGCAAAGCGGCACTTCTTCAGATTCAGTTGGAGGCAGGCGGTAGCGAGAGAAGTGAGAACGTCCTTCAGTCGGAGCAGGTGGGATTGAAAATCGGTAGAAAAGACTACGATATCATCGAGATAGCAAAGACAGGTTCGCCACTTGAATCCACGAAGCACAGTGTCCATGAGGCGTTCAAATGTGGCCGGGGCGTTGCAAAGCCCAAAGGGCATGACGTTGAATTCATATAACCCATCTGGTGTGATGAAGGGAGTTTTAGAGCGGTCAGCGTCATCCATTGGCACCTGCCAGTAGCCAGATCGTAAATCCAACGAGGAGAAAAACTCGGTGCCCTGCAAGCAGTCCAGTGCGTCATCGATGCGTGGCAGAGGATAGACGTCCTTGCGCGTGATCTTGTTGAGCCGGCGGTAGTCGACACAAAACCGGAAGGAGCCATCTTTCTTAGGTACCAACACAACTGGAGACGCCTAGGGACTGTGGGATGGCCGAATGACACCACGACGGAGCATGTCGTCCACATGATCAGCAATTGCTTGGCGCTCCGAAGCCGACACACGATAGGGGCGCTGGCGCAAAGGTGCGGTTTTGCCGGTGTCGATGGTGTGCTCTACGACAGACGTGCGGACCAAGTCAGTTTGAGGAAGGTCGAATGAAGAAGCGAAGTTCTGCAAGAGGGCGACAAGTTGATCACGTTGCGCAAGTGGAAGATCAGCATCAATAGCATGTTGGAAAACGTCGGAGGGCGTCGAAGCGGTCGCAACATCGTAAGAGCACAGACTAACGTCGAGGGAGGGGGTTGAGTCAGCAAGAGTGGTGATATGACCGGGATCAAGCTCTTCAAGACGTCCAATGCATTCGCCACGGAGCAGGACTGCTGGGCAAGAAAACGGGTTCGAGGCGTAAAGTGCACTCTTGCCGTCTTGAATTTCGAGAACTGCGAACGGAAAAAGGAGGCAGGGATGAAGGGTGGCGGCTTCGGAAGGTGTAAACATCGCAGTCAAAGGAGTTACCCACTCACAAGACAGTGGTGCGAGGGCAGCAGAGAACGGAGGAATGTCGGTGTCATGGGCGACGAGAAGTTTTGCACTGCGGGGAGGGGTATCACAGAAGGGGGCATCACAGAGTGGGGCGAAGGCAATTTGCGCACGAGCACAGTCAATAACGGCTTGATGAGTCGATAGAAAATCGTATCCGAGGATATCATGCGAGCAGTTCGGCAGAACAATAAACTCGATGGGGTACAAGACGTCTTGAATGAGCACACGGGCTGTGCAAGATGCGGAGGGGTGAATGTGCTGTGATGAGGCGGTGCGGAGCGAAAAGTCGGAAATCGGAGTGGTCACTTTGCGAATTCGACGGCAGAGCGCTTCACTGATGACGGAGACGGCTGCACCTGTATCGACGAGAGCGAGAACTGTGGCGCCTTCTACAGAAACTTTGATAACATTAGCGGGACGACACGGAGGACTTGAGGAATTCGAAAGAAGCGCAGTTCTTGCCCCCGGAACTGCGACTGTTAGTTTTCCTCAACGGTGCTAGTAGAACGTCGCAGCATTGGAGAAAGCGATCGGCGCCGAGGAGAATGTGATCGACGAGTGGCATAGGTTTGGCGATCTTGTGAGACAAATTGAGAACCGGGCGGAATCATTTGCGAGCGTTAGTCGGTCTCGTACGGGTAAAGTCGAATGTTAGGCTGTGAAGGCTGGAGGCGCTGGCGACAAAAGCGTGCAACATGGCCCGGCCGACCGCAGGCATGGCAAATCGGAAGGTTGTCCAAAGTACGCCAAGGTTTCATAGGATGTGGGCGGAACCTTGAGGGTGGGGCTTGGAACGAAGGTTCAGCATGCGGCGGTGAACGGTAGGCAGGGACCTGCACATAGGAGCCAGACGTGGGCGAAGGTGGCGGCCTAGCCGTTACTTGGGCATACGTGAGAGGTGCCGTCACAGGCGGCAGCACGGGGTTGGACGGCAAGACATCAGCGACGTGTTCTTGCACGACACGGCGTATAGTAGGGGCCAAAGATGGATCCAGTTCAGGAACGAGGCGGCCCGAGTCTTGAAAATGGGGAAGAAGTGAGATTTGACGTGCGACCTCTTCACGAATAAAATCTTTGATCTGTTGATTCAGCGGGCTCCCTTCAGAAGTTGGCGAACCACCCAGGGCTAATGCGGATACGCCTTCGTCGCACACACTGGAGCGGCGCCTAGAAGCGCGCCGCTTGCGGAGCTCGTCGTAGCTCTGGCAAAGCTTCACGAGTTCACTAACGCTGGTGGGATCTTCCGCTACCAGCATCTGGAAGGCGTCCTCAGAAATACCCTCGAGGATGTAGCGGATTTTGTTCGCTTCCGGCATGGCCGGGTCTACTCGTTTGCAGAGATCAACGATGTCTTCTATGTAGCTGGTAAATGTCTCATCAGCGCGCTGAACACGATCGTGCAAACGTTGTTCGGCACGAAGCTTACGCACTGCCGGGCGGCCGAACACTTCCGCGAAATTCTTTTTAAATGTCGACCAAGATGACAGGTCAGCCTCATGGTTGCGAAACCAGAGGTTCGCCACGTCCGTCAGATAGAATATGACGTTACTGAGCTTGTATGAGTCATCCCACTTGTTGTAGGTGCTTACTCTT
>JAJIZL010064120.1:0-33148 GCA_023969395.1 Amblyomma maculatum | reverse complement strand
ACACACACACACACACACAATGTTTGAGTAAAAAGCAAAAAGCACAGCAACTTGTAAAGTAGCGGCATCCATTTTCACCCCTTCCAAAATAGATGATCTTACTACTCTTACCATACCTACATTCATCGTCCATAAGCATGCCACTCAAGTTTCGACCTAGTTCTCCAACCGCGCCGCCCTACCACGCGATCAACCTGAACTCACTTTTCCACCGGCGGCAGCTAGCATGCGAGCTGCGGCCGCCTGGGAGGTGGCTGTGATGGCAGCGGCGGTCGGCCGTGACGTGGTGCGCTTCGACGCAGCCGTCCTGGAATCGTGGTGCGTGCCCTTGATCCCTGATCGCGAAGGGCTAAGGTAAGACAGCGTTCCAGGCTGGCGAGACTGCACCGTCGGTCAGGAATATATCACTCAACGCTGCCGTAAGATGTAAGCAGAGTGTAATAGATGTGACAGATTATTCCTGGCGTCAAATGGAACTCTGCGAAAGCCACTGAAAAGGTAGCAGCAAAACGACATGATCTGATTTAATTTTAAATGGATGATTTGATGCCGTGAGGACGGCTGTTTTGAAGTTCTAATGCGTTCCATTTGTACTGATGTGCAGTAACTAAATGCTTCGTATTTAGGTTTTAGTTACAGTAATGTTGTTTAACGATGATGGTGCGTGAAAAGATAGACAGGAACACTAACAGGAGAAATATGCAAGACCTTCCAGTGAATAAACGGTCCTCCTGCATTTCATAAATATATCAGGAGTCCCAAGGAATCGCAAGAAAGCGTTTAAAAAAAAGGGGGTTTAACACAGTTGGAACGTAGTGATACGAGCGAAACGCACTTTAAGCACGACTGTGCGTGCTTTAACACTTTGAATTAGGGGAACACGCAATATTCGTCTTGAGTGTAGCCGTTATAGCACCTCAACATCGCCTTTCAACAAGGATCTTTTTTTCATATGTTTTCTGGAAGTATGGCATCTGAGAAATGAAGACGCAGTATGCTTTTGAGTAGACACGTACACTTAATCAGTCAAGCCCACACCCCATTTTTGAAAGTCATGCGACTGGGCGGATTGACTTTCGCTGATACATGATTGAGTGAAACGTTCATTAAAAAAAAAATTAGAGCACTGTAGAATCTATATCGGAGTAATGCGAAAGCTGTTGGTTGCTTCTAGTAGCTTAATTCACTTCTTGTTTGCCCATTTAAATGGACCTTATACGCCTTATACGCATCATCCGACATACCGTAAGGCTGCGCCTCGACTACTGCGAGGAGCCGAACAACAGCCCCATTTATCCTCCTAGCGTGACGTCACAAACAGCGAGCGTCCTCTCTCGAATGCGACACAGCGCCGTGTATGGACTCTCCGCCACCATCCGATGGCGCGAGCTGGGGCCCCGTCTCTCGGTCTGGCGTGGCGTCACACGGTCACGTGAAAGGTCATGTAGGGAGGCGCCACGACACGCCAAAGGCTCGAAGTGCTAACAGTATTGCTTTTGCAATAATACCCGAATATTAAAGGGTATTAATAAACAAGGGTATTATTAAACCCTTCTTAAACAAGGTTATAAGTTGCATGGTTGTGATGTCCTGTGTGTGCTGTGTGATGTCAGTGCATGTTAAGGGTGCACAGGTGGTTCAATTTACTAATTCGAAAGCATTAATTGCTTCACTATGTTCCCAGATTTCTGTCCGCAGACCGTGCCAGCAGATCTTGTCCGCAGGCTGTGTCCGCAGGCCGTGTCTGCAGAATGTGTCCGCGAAATCGTGTCCGCAGCAGTTGTGAGTATTTGAGAAGTGGTAGAGGTAAATGAGTGGTGTCAGTCGATATAGGGTGACGTAATGTTGTTGCTGAAAAAATTAGGCCAATAACTTAATTAGGTAACTAATTAGAATAACTGGTTCACCGGAAAAGAAAGGCGCAGTATCTGCCACACTTGTTCTTTGGACACCTGAACCGCGTGCAAGCGAAGGAAGGAAGGTAGGAGTTTGTTCTTCTACCATGGTTAAAGCGGAAAGAGAGAAAGGAGTGACATAGTACATATGACATCAAGGATGTGACGTCACGCAACCGGAAGTAGAGCCGAAAAAAGGGCATAGGAAGGAATTTTCACGAAATTTGAAAGTATACCAAAGACTAAAATGTGTAAACAAGTAAATTAGTGTGAGGTAGATGATGTGACGTCACGCAACCGGAAGTAGAGCCGAAAAAGTGCATAGGAAGGGATTGGCGCGCATTTTGAAAGTGTCAAACACTAAAATGGCCAAACAAGATGTGAATTAAGCAACTAGAAGCAACCAGAAGCAACCAGCAGCAGTATCCTTGCTTTCGCATTACTTCAATGCAGATTCTGCAGTGCTCTTTAATTTTTTTCGGAGACCCTTTCTACTTCTCCTGTCTCCCTGCTTTCACTACAGCCTACACTTCTTTTCTTGAGAGATGTGCTAGTTTCGACCTTGGTGTGGTCTCAAGTACATTGAATCGTGGTGAGGCGGAACTCTCAGTTGTGCACATGCAGCAGTAGCCTTCGCTTTAAAAAATGTACTATATCTTATTCAGTGAAGCCAGCCGAGAGCTCTTGACAGTCCTGTGGCCCAGGCAGCAGTTTTTTAAAGTGACAGACGTAAAGGTGCCGTTACCCTGAAGATCTAGTGTCGGCATAGGCGTTGTGACAGAACTATAACGTCCGTCGTGCTGACAGGTGCTAGCTGGTAGCTGGCATGGCCGGGTGCGTTAACAATACCACCTAATATTAGAAAATTGGGAGGCGCTGTTAACACGGGTGGCTGATAAGAGGTAGGAAGGTGGAAAGATTTAACCATGTAGTGCTGTGCCGAATACGGCGCACATGACTAGGATACGCCGGCACGTTTATAAGGCTTGTATAAAGTGGGATCGTGCAGGACGCTAGCCTACGCGATGACGTTCTAGCCTTAAAGGTGGATATTAAGTGTCCTCTATAAGCTTCTTTCTCTTCAATGTTCAGTTATTCGTCGCAACTAATTGGCTTTTTAAATTGTGGAATTAACCATAAGATGTCAGCACCATAGTTGAATGCCTTGAAAAATAGCCAACTGAATGTTCTCCCCGAGCGGTCCTTTGTTTCAGGTAGCTTTTGCAGTGGTCTTAAGTCATAACGGGCACGATAAACAGGTTTCAATGAAAGTGATGTTATTTAAGAGAGCCGAAATGCTTCTCAAATAAACAAAGTTGTTTTGTCTGGAGCCCTTCCCCCCTTTTTTAATGGCGCTATACGCGACACATGGGCCAGCCGCTGGTCGCAGGGCAGCTGTTTTTTAGGGCCAGTAAGCAAATGCGGAGGACACTTAAACTCCTACTCGCTAAAGACTATGACACCACCGAGTCAATCGCTCCTGTTTGCCAGCTCCCACGTAGGCCCCTTCCACTTATAGACCCTATTCACTATCAGGTTTAGCAGGTGGCTGTTGTGGCAACCCTGTATTGTGGAGACGCCATACCGTTGGGCGGTTCGAAACTAAAAGCACATATAAAAATGTCTCCGAAGCGTCGGCGCGGGTCTACCGGCGTAGTTCCTGCTGCGCGCCGTTCATTTGTCGGACACTTGAGACGCCGTTTGGAACGCCGCCCAACCAGAGCCCGGATTTCCCATACGCCGCGTGATGATTGGCCGTAGGCCCTATCTTTCTCTCTTTCCACTTTCACTCCCATCTTCCTCCCTTCCCTTACGGCGCGGTTGCGGTGCCCACAGAAAAACAAGTGAGACAGTTACCGCGCCTTTCCCTTCCTATAAATAAATAAATCAGTTGTGCGTGCCATGGTTGCCAGTAAAGCTGCAATGATGTCAAGTGAATAAGCTCTATAGGGTCGTCTACCCTTAAGTTGAACGCACACAAGTACATGGTCACCGGCATTGGAGCACCAGTGCGCCCCACCCGATGACGCACCGGAACAAAATGATGGCCCATTTGGAGCCTCACCTCCGGACACCTACTTGCCTGCGCCGCTTTCCTTTGACATGAGGCCGTGTCGACAAAATTGTGTATTTAAGAGAGTGGCTTATTCCTCGCGTAAGAAATGACGGCCTTGCTACTTGCTTAGCCAATGCGATTGTAGTCGGTGCGCCTGTTTCTATGAAAGTGCTCATTTTCATACAGTCGTCCGGTACCACATTATATACACAACTACTCAACGAGGGCATAAAACCCCCTCTTAACCAAGTTACATGAAATGAACGGGCATGGTGTCATTAGGGCAGCACGTCTATTTTGAGTTACGAGAGTAATATAGGGCTGCATTACGATCTTGCCTATCCAAACTTAAAGGCGAAGCCATTGTTATCAGCTCCTGCTAAACGAGAAAGCCTTGTCCCAGGAACCGCAAACCATGGGCCAAATTTTAAAAATATGTTGGCAGTGGTACCGACAATACTTTGGGCCAGTGCGCTGGCGATATAATTCAAAGCTGGGACGATTTCTCGGGCTAGCTGAAGTAGTGTCATGACGTGCACTACCCGAATACTGGTCATGCCCCATACAGCACAAACCATTGACACAATAAAACTATAGAGAGCACTTTGGACCACTGAAGTGCGATGAGGCGAAAGCCATTATAGCTCGGTGGATCGTAGCACTCCACTACAGCACCTGAAGTTGAATTTTGAAGTTTATTCTTATTTTAGTTTCCTTATACAGAAACTAAAGGAAACCGAACAAAAGGTGCGTACTTGCACCTGACTAGGTTCAGAGCCCCAAATAACGTGCTAAATAAAGTGCAAAATAAATAGTGTATGGACTTCAGAGCACAAAAAAGTACAGCAGACTTGAACAAGAGACTCTCAGTAATCCTCATTTGTTTTCCTCAGGCCAAGGAACGTGATTACATTATTCCTGCGGCAGCCGGTATCCATGTGGCAGTATGAGTAAACCAAGCCTACCATTTTCGCTCTCCTATTCTCCTCCAACTAACTCGGACCTGTCCTATCTCCATCCACTCGATCCATACAAAAGTTTTAGCTCATCCGCATCCGCTCAGCTTACTTTCCGCCGCTCTTTGCGACGGTTTCTTTCCTTGAAATTCAATTTTTCTCAAGTTACTCCTCTTACCCGCTGTGCACGCTTCCTATCTGAAAGGTTCGCCTACTAGTTTATGTTCCAGAGCCCTCTGCATTGTCCTGAACCTATGTAGAAACTTTTCGTTAGACTCCACATTCCAGCCCACAGGTGAGTACTGGTGAGGCGCAACTATATTTTCTTTTGAGCAGTACCTGTAATTAATTGGTAGTCATGTTCAGCGAGCATTTGCCAAATGCTCTCTTTCCCACTCTTACTTTGTTAGATAGTTGCGTCCTCGCAAAATTCCATGATCTAACTTGTCTACGACAGACCAAATAAGCAAACCACTTTCCTACACTTTTTATAATACCGTATCCTATGCATGCTATGAGTGCATGTAATGTCCCCATATAACTGCCTAGGCGAAGCCATATTGCGTGAGTATAACCGCACAATCACGTTAGAAGTCGTGCAATGAGGTGTCTGCTATATTTGAGAGCAGTCTAAAAATGAACGCGGTAAAAAGTCCCTGTCGCGATTCTGAAGCCACTGATCGAGTTTGGAAATATATTATGTTACTCAGCCGCAGAAAAAGGAGGCTCTGTCATAATTTACTAACTAGTATTCAGGGAATTGCCTTTGAGTTAATTATGATAACCCAACTAAAATCTCCATTTACTCTCTAAGACTGGGAACATCATTGAGCCGTTTCCTGAAGCTTAAAATACAAAAGCTGTAACTTGCAGGACGACCGCACATTAGGTCTCACGAACGCGGCCTGCCTCTGAGCGCGATCGCGTTTCGTGTGCCTGAAAAAACAGGTACAGTGATTTGTCGCATGGTCTTGGGCAGCCTTTTGATGTACATGCCAAAACCAATAACGAATTAAGCAGCAAGACAAATGTAAGTAGTTCCAACTCTTCTCTGGCTAAATGAGGCTGTCGGTTAGTAGCTAACCTGCCACCAGCCGCCGACCAAGACTACTGCGCAGGTAGGAGGAACACGTATACAATATGAGCCTAAGTACGAGCAACATTAGTTTGGAGTGTCCCTCATTCGCATCGCTCGAATTTCTCCCGGCTTAATCGTAGGCTACGAAAGAAAGTCGCAGAACTCAACAGAGCAATCGAGGACCACTGTCGAACGCTATGTGCGCAACAGTGGAACGGGATATGCAACGCTGCCGACGGCCAGATGCACAACGGGAAAACATGGAACTTGCTGAAGCATGTGCTCGACGAAACCAAGACTAAGTCACACCAAAGGGACCGACTGGCGAAACTCATCCATCGAGAAGTCACTAAACACGGCGCCGATAAGGTGACGAAACGCATCAGCGACAGATACCTGCCGACTATGCCGACTACGCCCACGGAGTGCCATGGGCCGTACGGGGGGCTGCCCAACGCCCGTCTCGACAGAGATATAGACGTAGAAGAAGTTCGCACGGCACTGCAGGACCTCAACAGCAGGTCGGCGGCCGGGCTGGACCGCATCACCAACAAGGCGCTTAAAAACCTCGACGACAAATCCATAGAAAGCCTCACGAGTTATTACAACAAATGCTGGAAAACGGGAACGCTGCCGACGCAGTGGAAGAAGGCCAAGATCATCCCAATCCCCAAGCCGGGCAAGCCATCCGACACGGATAACCTCCGACCCATATCGCTCACATCTCGCGTGGGCAAGGTGTTGGAGCACGTCCTGCTCAACAGGTGGCAAGAATACCTCGAGAAAGAAGATCTCTACCCGGAAACGATCATTGGCTTCAGGCAGCATCTAAGTACCCAAGACGCCATGATAGAGCTCAAGCACCAGATCGACGGCAAAACTGGCGACAACAAAGCAGTACTGGGACTCGACCTACAGAGCGCCTTCGACAAGGTGAAGCACTCAGCGATCCTATCCCAAGTCTCGAAACTCAACATGGGAGAGAGATCATACAATTACATCAAAGACTTCCTCACGGACAGAACGGCCGAGCTCAGAGCGGGGGACCTCCAAGCACAGGAGAAGAAGCTGGGAAGCACAGGCACACCTCAGGGATCGGTCATCTCGCCGGTGCTTTTCAATCTCGTGATGATAGGAGTGGCCGAAAGGCTCAGGAACATCAAGGAAGTCCGACATACGATATACGCGGACGACATAACGCTGTGGGTAGAAGGGGGCAGCGATGCCCACATCGAATCCACCCTACAGGCGGCCGTTGATGCGATCGAAGACCAACTCGACGGAACGGGGCTCAGATGCTCGCCGAGCAAGTCGGAGCTCCTCGTCTACCCGCCCGTCAAGCACCGCAAACCTAAGAGCAGCCCGAGAGAGTACGAGGCAATCAAAGTCAAGACCAGAGAGGGAAACGCGATCCCAAGAGTCAACAAGATCAGAGTGTTGGGGATGACGATCGAGACGCACGGCAGAAACGGCGAGACCGTCACCCGGCTCATTGCGAAAGCGGCGAACGCCACGAAACTACTCAAACGAGTCACGAACAAGAAAAGTGGAATGAAGGAAGAGAGCCTGATCAGAATGATCCACTCGTTCGTCATATGTCACGTAGCGTACGTGGCGGCCTACCACAAGTGGAACAAGAGCGAGAGAAACTAGATATACTCATCCGCAGAGCCTACAAGACGGCACTGGGACTGTTCGAAACAACGAGCACCAAACGCCTCCTGCAGCTAGGGGTGCACAACACGCTGGAGGAGGTAGCGGAGGCCCAACGTGCCGCACAGCTCGAAAGACTGTCTACGACCAAGGCCGGCCGGAAAATCCTGGACAACCTGGGAATTGGATATCAAGGCAGGGAGCAGACACAGCTCTCCGTCCCCGATGAGATCAGGCGCAACATCAGAGTGGACTCGGTACCGAAGAACATGCACCCGGAGTATAACAAAGGGAGGAGAGCAGCGAGAGCCAAGGCGCTGATAGACCAGCACGCGGCCGACACACACGCACGCTACGTTGACGCGGCTGAGTATGCCAAGATACACGGGTTCACGACGGTCGTCGTCGACGCGACCGGCACCGTTCGCACGACCGCCAGCACGAGATGCACCAAGGCAGAGCAAGCGGAGGAGGTGGCCATCGCCCTGGCCATCGCCGACCGCGACTGCCTCACAGTGCTATGCGACTCGAGGCAGGCGGTGAGAAATTATGCCAAAGGCAGGATAGCGAAAGAAGCTGTGCGCATACTGCAGGCAACCAAAAACGACAATGGCAGCAGACAAGTGAGAATCAAGTGGTTCCCAGCGCACGCGGGCGAGGCGTCAGACCGCAAAGCCAACCACAACGAGACGGCACACGCCGAGGCGCGCGCGCTAACGGACCGCGCCTCGGTCGACTGGCCGCTGTGGTTCAGCACCAAATACCGCATGACGGACTACAACGAAATAACCAAGGTGTTCGCCTAGCTCGCAGAACTCTTCCACCCCCTTGCTCGGGGCTCAGTCGAGAGCAAGCCGTTTTATTCAGACAGCTACAGACGGGCTCACTCCCCAGTCTGTTGCTGATGCATAGAACGTATCCCGAGACGCACCCGACAGACAAATGCAGAGTCTGCCGAACGGAGACTGCCGGCTTCGCACACATGCTGTGGAATTGTACCCAGTACCATGAAGAAGCTAAGTCTGGGAGGATCCCGTCGCGACTGGAAGCAGCCGCAGGGAGCGAAAATCAAGAGGAGCAACTCTGGGCCGTCCAGCAGGTCATCAAGGCGCTGGCCCGGCAGGGAACCAGCGAGCCGGCCACGGCGAGCGGGGACCCAGGCCGCGCGGCCGTTGCCCAGAGGACGTAGGCCCCGTCCGGAGCGCGCGCGCGCGAGCGCGCGTTCTACTGCAGGCCCCGAATAAACGTTTTACCAATCCAATCCCGGCTTGCCAGAGAAGTGAGGAGGGAGGCATAGCAGTTTCCTGGCGGCCCAGTTTCCCATCCAGAACATAGCATGGGCTCAATATTTGCATTAGTTTGGCAACGACCGACCCAAGTAGGACCATTTCATTGCCAACAAATTTCAATATTGTTCTTATGGTTTCCGCTGCTTGGGTGGGCGCTTTAGCATCGAGAACCCAGTGCTCGAAAACTGCGGCGTCGAGCGCAGCTCGCGTTGGCTTTGTCAGGCAGGCTTTAGAAGGACGCTGAATGGTCGCCTTGTATGACGTTATGAGCTCACGTGGTGTGTCATAATTGGAATGCGCTGGGAACTCGGGTAGTTCGTTTGAACTGGGAGGATGAGATTGGAAGCTTCCAGTACCATCGGATGTTTAGAGACACACAATGTCCCTTAGCACTTTAGTCGCCTTCCTGCGTCATGGTAAATTAGGTATCGTATTACATCTATATAGGGAAGTCTTTCCCATAATGTAGTACCTTTAAACTGTGTGCTAATGCGTTTGCGTGATATTACAGTCATGGATTATTTAGAGAAATAGTGAGTGAGCGAGTGGCAAATGGCAGGCAGCCATCGGAGGATCCGTAAACGAAGCTGACGTCACGAGCTTTAATGCTGTAGCGTCGTGCCATTAAAGGTTGGTAATTAACTGTCCACACTGTTTTCCTCACAACCCTGTTTCTGTTCGCTTATATTTCTCCCCGGTTCCACCGCTGGATACAGTGGGGGCAGCGAATCTTTATTTCTCAGCACCGTTACTAGGCTGAGGCCCTCGTAGTATCTAGCATCGCGTTCAACTATAGCCAGAGAGAGCTATAGAGCTAGGGTTTATACAACGACGGATAAGTATGCTTGAGTTTACAGTTATCCTCTACGCAGCTCAGGGGAAGGTGAGGGTAAAATGAGACGCTTGCGTGCTACAATAGAAACATATACGCTACTATACCGGCTGGTTTCGTAGCCGCGGACACTTCTGTAGAAAATTCCGGAACAACTCCGTCGCATAAGTGTACGTACTTTCTTGTGTTGTGACTTTTGCATTTCGTTGGTCTAGTTGTGGCTGCTTTGTGCTTTTGAAGGTGACTTCTGAAGGGAATCGGGAGTACGCAGCTCCGAACAAGTCCCGCCGTCGTTTTGGCGCCGTCAGAAACTTGCACTACACCCACGAAAGCAATTGGCCGCTGTCGTTGCCGCTGTGTTGCCCTACCAAGAGACGGCACGTTCTTCTTCTTTCGTTCTCTTCGAACCTGGCCGAGTGCACGAGGCCCCGCTTCCTCTTCTTCTCGTGCTTCCATAATAAATTACAAATGTGTCGATGTATTTTGGGCCCCGCCGGGGTGGTGCAGTGGTAAGACGCCCGACTACTGTGCCGGAGTTCCCGGGCTCGAACCCGACCACGGCGGCTGCGTTTCGATGGAGGCGAAACGAAGAGGCGTCGTGTGCTGTGCGATGTCAGCGCACGTTAAAGATCCCCAGGTGGTCGAAATTACTCCGTAGCCCTCCACTACGGCTCCTCTTTCTCTCTTTCCACTTTCATTTCCACCTTCCTCCCTTCCCTTACGGCGCGGTTCGGGTGTCCACAGAGCAAGTGTGACAGTTACTGCGCCTTTCCCTTCCTGTGAACCAATTTAACTTTATGTATTTTGGCCTTAGAGAAGCCACTCACCTTGCCAAAATTTTGACTTTAGTCCCTGAAACTCAAGGAAAATTATTTGTCTGGTCGACAACAGGAAACTGCATTAGAAATTGTTTTATCCCAGAAAATGTGTCAGTGACTTGATGTTGT
This sequence comes from Amblyomma maculatum, assembly GCA_023969395.1. Lineage (NCBI taxonomy): Eukaryota > Metazoa > Arthropoda > Arachnida > Ixodida > Ixodidae > Amblyomma > Amblyomma maculatum. The sequence goes on along the minus strand of JAJIZL010064120.1, from coordinate 22,442 downwards.
CACAAAAAAGGGAACGTAGTTGGACAAATCTGTACCTGCCGAATTGGTGTGCCATAAAAATCGGTGTGGGAGTTACCTCACAATTATAATATTGCTACTGGAAGATTTGTGAGTTAGCACTGCTCTGTCTGAATTGTACTCTTTTTTCTTTTTATTATTGTCTTTATTATTTTACAATTTTAATCCTTTTTTCATTGTTTTCTATTACTACCGCCTCAAGATTTCAAATTATTTCCGCAACAATGACTCCTAATTATTAGGTTATTTATCATCCCTAGTGAAAAAACCCTATGAGTCACAATAACCTCATACAAATTTTCATACTAAACCCATACAAATCTCATATAATCTCATACTAGACTCATTAATTCTCATACTTAACTGATGCTAATCTCATACAAATCTCATATAATCTCATACTAGACTCATTCATCATATGAGAAATATATGAGAATATGAGATTTGTATGAGTTTAGTATGAGAAATCTGTATGAGGTTATTGTGACTCATAGTGTTTTTCACTAGGGATACAGTCAAATCGGCATTATCAATTATATTATGTCACAATGAATTCTGGCCAACCCCCCACTATGGGTATGTGCCATTATAACGAGGGAGAAGAAGAACAAGAATGAGCATCTGAAGTGCGCTGAAAAGGTTGAAACTTGATTACTTGAGAAGGAACTTACTGCATTCGACTCAAGATCTAAAGCACTTAGCGTAATAAAGATTTATAAAGCCGATTCTCGAATATGCTTCGGCTGTACGGTAGTCACGTACTGAAACTATTAACAAACTCGAGAATATTAAGGAAAATCAGCTAAATTTGTGCATGACTCATCAGCTGATAAACCTTAGCAACAGCATCACTGAAAGAGGTTAAGCTAGATTCACTGCAGGTACGACGCATTCCGAATACTCGATTGCACGCATCTTATCACAGTAAGCTTGGCCTAGACAACAATCAATATATTGAACCAGTTACTCGGCAGATGACGCGCAGAAACATTTAAAAAAATTCAGACTATAATGGAAGACCGGTGCCTTTAAGAACTCTTTTTTTTTCTCAGAGCTGTTAACGAGTAGAAGACAGTTTTTGTCGAAACTGCGAAATTTGGTGCGAATTGCTATTGTTTATCATCTATAGAGAGGTTTGCGTACGGGTTTTTCAGATATCCGCTTTTTGTCATCATTCTTTGTGTTCTTCTGCCAGTCATGTTTCGCCTGGTCTTCGGATTTGCTTTTGTACAGTGTGGAAATGTTTAGACCATTAGGTACATCATATTGATGGTGGCTGACGGTGCAAATCCGCTGTTTAGGTCTGACTGCATGCTTGATTCACATCTTGTGATGCGCTTTTCTTCTGTGTATCTCTTTTAAGCTGTATGTCCCACTGCTGCCTAAGGTTTTTTTTGAAGGCTGGCAGTGTTCAAAAATGAAACCTTATAGTGTTCAAAAATAAAACAAAAATACAAAAGTGAATTTTGAGATGCAGTTTGAGCTGCAAATAATTATCTAAGCGTGCATTGCAAATAATAAGCAAAATTATCGGAAGAAAGAATAGCTGCATTGGGAGAAATCAACTTTCACACAGTGAATGCAATATAAATAGGTATTCTGACTGCAAAAATGGTACCTAATTCTTTTTTAATCTTAGTGGGCCAGATATGTTCGCTATGCGTTCTGGAACACCCTTTATATCCTGTGGCAAGGAGAAAAGGTTAAATGCAAGTGGTTGGCCGAATAGACGTTGAAAATGTAGATTAGTGTTTAGGCGATGGGAGGTGCGTGCGAGTCGGTCTTGTAATTGGCACTGTTGATGCTTTATGACCGAAGTAAAGAAATAAGCGCAATATCCTATTCGTGATAAAATTGGGAGCATTGATGTGATAAACTTGACAAACTTGACAAACGTTGATAAACTTGGGACAACTTGGTGTGGGTTGCCCTGGAATGGTGTGCGTAATCATGAAATATAAAGCATGCTGCACGATTTAGAATTTGATTAGATGTTCCTATGTGGTGCCTAGATGGCAGATGCATATTCTGGTTGAGAAAGGACGAACAATATATACGCGAGCAAACGGGTGCGCTATGTGCATTTGGTTTGGTTTGGTTTGGTTTGTGGGGTCTAACGTCCCAAAGCGACTCACGCTATGAGAGACGCCGTAGTGGAGGGCTACGGAATAATTTCGACCACCTGGGGTTCTTTAACGTGCACTGACAACGCACTGTACACGGGCGCCTTGCTTTTCGCCTCCACCGAAAAGCGGCCACCGAGACGGGATTTGATCCCGCGACCTTGGGCGCAGTAGTCGAGCGCCGTAACCACTGCACCACCCCGGCGGGGTATGTGCATTTGGTTTTACATAGCTAGATTTAAATAGCACGTTTAGCGGTTGTATTTTCAACATTCGACGGCCATAAAAGAGCGGTGTCCTTGGGGCATAGCATCCGTCTCGCATTCAGCAGGTATCATTTTCGATACCTGGAGATCGAAGAAGAGGCGTCTGTGTGACGTTAGCGCACGTTAAAGATCCCCAGGTGGTCGAAATTACTCCGTAGCCCTCCACTACGGCTCCTCTTTCTCTCTTTCCACTTTCACTCCCACCTTCCTCCCTTCCCTTACGGCGCGGTTGAGGTGTCCACAGAAAAACAAGCGAGACAGTTACCGCGCCTTTCCCTTCCTATAAATAAATCAGTTTTTCTGAAATGCGACATACAGCGCGTTTCCTTTCCTATAAATCAATTTGCCTTTATTTCTACACGAGCGCAACAAGTATATACTACGACAAAAAGGGAAGGCTATTACAATTTTTTCCCGTTGACTTTAGGTGCTGTGAAACTGATCTGAATAAACATATAGGTGGATGGGGAAAATACGTGGAATTAATTTGAAATAGAGAAACTGCACTTAAACTCGGCCTCTCATTTATGTATCTGCGCGCTTTTAAATCGACAAGGCGTTGCGTGCATTAAGGGATGACGTTCTGGCGTGCCAAAAGCGCGGTGGGTTTCGATTACAATACATCCGTTTTCCGTGTTTAGCATGATGGTCTGGATCCATAGAGTAAGAAGGTTACAAAGTGTTGTTTCAAACAACCTGTATGAGATATGTATTCAGTGCACGTACGACTGAGTGCTTGTCGGACCAAAAAGTGTCCAGAAAAAATGTACTTTAATTTTGTTGAATAAGATGCAAAATAAAGGTCTATTAAAAGAGAGGCTGTTAACTGACGCTCGCTCATGATATCCTGGATGGGCATGGCGCGTCGTGTGCTTACACCCGGACATAACCCCGGTCCCCAGGTGGACAGACTTCTCCCCTTTATACCGCGAGGTTGCTGGGACAAAGTCGACTCTCGATGCAGACCTGTCAGATGTTAATGTAGGCGACCTACCAGCCATACGCATCAGCGAACTAGATTCCGTTCGCAGTCTTTCAGCTGATGAGCAACGAGAGACCACTGTCCCCAAATGGCGAGCGTGGGCAGCTTGTCGGCTGCCAAATGAAGTGCGAGATTTTGACTGGCATAGGCGCTGAGGCATCCTCCCCACGGGACAGCGCCTTGCCAGATGGTATATCGTGTCCAATGACCAGCGTGCCAACTGCGGTGCTCCCGAGAGCCTCTCGTATGTTATTGTTTCGAGTGTGTAGTTGCGAGAACAATGGGGCGGCTCGCATAGGATGTTAACGTCCGTATGAATCCCGCGTCAGGCACTGATACAACCCTTTCGAACATCTTGTGTTCATCTTGTGTTTCCTGTGGTTCTGCTTTGTGGCGTCGCAGGTGCCTCGCTGAGGCGCGCCGCGGTTCCGCCCGCGCATGTAACCAGCCTTGCATGTTGTGACAAACTTTATTAAGGCGAGCCTTAGTTGTAACATCTTAGTGGTGGGATTGCTCTTGGATGCGTGTAGTGGCCGGCAGAATATGCTTCCCGGCGACTTCCAAAGCCCAGTCCACCAACTGCCGTTGGGCAGCTCGGTCGCCTTAGCAATCGCTACTACATCGGCGACCCTCATTTTTATCATTTCGAAGACAGCGGTACGAAAGTTTGCAATAGGCGGTGTCTCCGAACCCTGTTTCCGGCTTCTTAGCCGGTCTCCCGTCCCTATCCGACCTATTCAGCTTCTCTGGGTTCCGGCCACGGTGTAAGAATAATTTAGGTGAGAGGACGGCGCGGAGGCGACGCTTCCCGGGGAGAGGAGAGTTGAGCTCTGGTTAGAAGAGCCCTCGAGAGGTGGCGCGCGAAACTAGCGCCCGCTAAAGCCCATTGCGCCAGCGCATTCATGCGGGTTCTCCACTCTGCGCCTGCTCTTTGTTCGCACGCACGTGTGTTTACGCTACGATCTGTTTGGTTGTTTTACGTGTTGGTATGCTACGCGATGGGGAAGTGCTTTGTACCGTACTGCAACACGGGTTATAAGTCCTGTAAAGAGAAGTTATCGCTTTTTACGCCGCCGCAAGACCAAGCAAGGCTCGACGCATGGAGACGGGCGATCCCTCGCAAAGACCGAGTACTGCAGCGCACGGACCGTGTTTGTGAAAAACATTTCGCTCCTCACTTCATATTGAAAACGTGGTCCGCTGCTATTGATGGCCGCGTTCTGATGTCGGGCAACAGGAGAGCGGGACTTGCCAAGGATGCTCTGCCAACTATTTTCAAGGGAGCGCCGAGCTACTTGTCAATTAAGGTAAGAAGTCCTCGCAAGAATTCAAGGCGGCAGGCTTATCGTGCACCTTCCTCCGCGTATACGCGCGGGCCCAACAGTGGAGGTACCGGACTTCAAACCCTGTTAGCAACACCATCAGCTCAAAGCACAGACGGCGAAGTCAACGACAGCAGCAATGTTGTCGGGGCAAGTGACCTCTGCACTTCATCGCCGTTCGAAGAAATGTTCAATACAGCATCAACTCTCTGCCTTCCGACACCGTCCTGGGCGGTGCATCGCATCGACGCAGAAGGGTTCCGTGACCTCGTGTTCCACGACGCCTCCCTGCTACGCACAAGTGACGGCGCATGTGTGCTTTTTAACCGAAAGTCTGTGCATGTGAAAAGTGACATGGCTTTGCAAGTTTACATATTCAACAAGCCGGTTGAATGCAGTGCTGTAGGCATAAATAATTTTGCTGTGTCGACAACTGAAGTTGAGGATGTTCTAAAAGCGGTTCACAACTTACACATTTGCAGCGGAGGACCTAATATGAAGGACTTTCCTTCTGTGGCTCCTGAATGTGCTTTTGTTGACTGCCAGCGTAAATAAAGGCATAAACGATGCCCACTGCTGTTACCGGGGGGAGATATATGTCGTGCATGCAGTAGCCTGTCGGATACTCTCAGAATCCATGCCGACCGGCAAGCTGCTCGAGCAAAACAGCGGCAACCACTGAAGCGCATCAGGCTGTCTGTGTCACCTGCCAAAAAACAGAAGATTGACGCCTTGCGTCGGGCTAGGGCTGTCTTGCAAAAGTCACGGGCACGGCTACTGAAGCGCAACCGACTCATAACTAAACAACTCGAAGAGAGCAAAGGTGAAATAATGAAATTGCAAGAGGAAGACGTCGAAAAGAAACTGCAAGCTCTTAACATTCCACCGATGCAGCTCCTTCTTGTGCAGGAATGTATGTCCGCAGCCAAGTGCACAACAAAGAATAATAGGCGCTGCACCGACGACTGGCTACTCCTATGCCTCTTGCTGAACATCAGGAGCCCCACCACTTACTCATTCCTTCGGAATAATAACATACTGCCCATGCCATGCATATCAACCATAAGAAAGTATATAAACATGGTTGGGCTCAAATGTGGTTTTGATGAGAATTTTTTTAAAGCTCTCAAAATCAAACTGGCAAAGAAGACGCCCTTTCAGCGCAGAGGGATGGTGATTTTAGACGAGATACAGGTCAGGAAAGAGATGGCTGTAAACTCGAAGACCATGACGTATTCTGGACTTGTTGACTATGGAGACCAAGGAGGGCAAAGCAATGAGCTGGCAGACCATGGTCTAGTGTTTGCCTTTGCACCTTTTGCTGACAGTTATTTACAACCTGTAGCAGTATTTGCTTCGAAAGGAGCAACAAAGGGAACAGTCCTTGCCCAGCTGTTGCTGCAGTGCATTGTACACTTAGAGCAGGCAGGAATATTTGTTGACGGTGTAGTCTGCGATGGTGCATCTACTAACAGGGCCATGTGGAAGCAGCTCGGAGTAAGTGGCACTCTAGGACATGTTGTTAATTGTTTTGAACATCCACTAGATGCCTCAAGGAAAGTCTATGTCGTGGCAGACACACCGCATTTATTCAAATGCATCAGGAATCGTCTCTATGACAAAAAGATTTTGAAAGTAAATGGGCAACTAGTGAAATGGTCGTGCTACGATGCACTTTTTGTGGCAGATACCAAAAATGCCGCTGAACTTAGAGTGTGTCCAAAGCTGACGTATTGCTATGTCAATCCTTCACATATGCTCAAAATGCGGGTGAAGCTAGCCACACAAGTTTTCAGCCACTCAGTTGCTAAGGGAATATCTTTCTATGCACGGAGAGGCGCACCTCGGCTTGAAAATGTCGAGCCAACTGTGGAGTTTACTCTCTTGATGAAGACCTTTTTGACGCCCTCAATCGTCGCTTTCCCGCAGAAGGCCTCACACTTGGATGCAAAGATTTCCATGTTCTCGAGTCTGCGTCTAAGTGGCTAGATAGCTGGGAGCAGGAAGTTGTGAGGGGTGATATTCACAAAGATCTTTTCCTAACACAATCTACAGCCGAAGGTTTACGTGTTACCCTTAAGTCTGTTCAGGAACTGTCAGTGTTTCTTCTCAAGGAGTGCGACTTCAAGTATGTCCTGACAGCGAAAATGAATCAGGACCCCTTGGAGTGTTTTTTCGGTATTATAAGACAAGCAGGTGGCCAAAATGAGCACCCCACATTCCCGACATTCCTACAGCTGTACCGCATGCTTTCTCTTTATTCATTATTGAGGCCACCACAGTTCGGCAACTGTGTAGCTTCCGAGAAAGAGCAATCTGCTTTTCTCACGCTCAGTGACTTTAGAGAGGTGTTTAAATCCGGAGCTATTCAGCACACCGATAAAATGCATGACCTCAAGCAGAAGCTGGATGGCCTTATCAGTGAGGAAACCTGGGAGTGCGATGATGTGTTTGAACATGACTATTCAAATGCTGCAGTTATTGACTGCATTGTGTACTATGTCACAGGATTTGTGTCACGAAAGCTTGGTACTCATACATCCTGTACAGTTTGTAAGGAGGCTCTGGTCGGACAGAGGGGTATTTCAAAGTTACCTGAAGCTGATTTGGTAAATTGTAAAACGAAAGGAGGGCTCATGCATCCGAATGTGCACCTGTTTCTTCTTTTTAAAGAGGCCGAGGAGCACTTCGCAAAACATTCCGGCGAAAGGGATGTATATGATCGCACGACTGACGCTGTGCTAGAAAACTTCAACTTCACATTTCCATGTGTTGCTCATAAAGAAGAAATGCTTGCTAAGCTCTTGCACTATTATGTGTGCCTGCGAATGCGACAGTATTGCCGACAGTTGAAGAACAAGCATGTAAAGAAAAGCCAAGACTTGCGTAAATTGTCTAAACTTGTATGATTTTCTTTGTCCAGGACGAGCGCAATGTGTGCTTATGTGTACTGCATATATGTCTAAACTTTGTTTTGTGTGCGTTTGGTGTGATGTACACTGTCATACTTACCAATGTAGTTTTTCTCTTTTGTAAATAAATGAAATTTATGAGGTCAATGCCTTATTGCCATCCACACAAATGTATGCATTCTTCTCATGAAAAAGGCTATAAACTGTATGTATCTTATATTAGAAATACAAACTTATACAGACAGTATCGAATCTGTAGTTGCCAATGGCACGCCGACACATGGTTAGACACAGGAGGATAAGGCTGCAAGTGTTATCACAGTTTATTAGCCGTTTTCTGAGCTAGTACGTTGCGACTGCTTCCTGTGAATTCCCTTTCCTTTCACGCTTATCACCAATTTACGATGTTATTGCTATAACGGGCCACTCGTGAGTGGTGGAATATAAACTCGGCGTATAACTGTAGGTACGCTTGACCGCTTACGACGGGTGACTGGGGTAAGCGTAAACATTGCAGACGTTTACTCGTGCGATAGCCGGTATCAGAGAAGCTACTTAACGCATTCTCTGGCATCGACCGGACGCACGGGACTTAGCCCCCAACTAGCTATTTCGCCTTCGCTGCAGATAAAACCGAACGTTAGGGGCTGACATGAAGGCAGTAAGGTCATGCTATTTATTTTACTGGACGATTTACTTTGGCCTCGCAACGATGACGTTGCGAGACCAAGTTGGCTTCTTGTTTACTTGACCTACCTATTCTTGTGCCGTGACTTCGCCCACACAGCGACCGGGCCTGAGTTGGTAGCGCCATCTGTTGAACTTGAGACGCAGAGCTTTCTGGCGGAGCGGAGACCGGCGGCGTTAAAGTTAAGTTAAATTGGTTCACAGGAAGGGAAAGGCGCAGTAACTGTCACACTTGCTCTGTGGACACCCGAACCGCGCCGTAAGGGAAGGGAGAAAGGTGGGAATGAAAGTTGAAAGAGAGAAAGAGGAGCCATAGTGGAGGGCTACGGAGTAATTTCGACCACCTGGGGATCTTTAACGTGCGCTGACATCGCACAGCACACGGACGCCACTTCGTTTCGCCTCCATCGAAACGCAGCCGCCACGCTCTCACCTAAATTATTCTTACACCGTGGTTCCGGCCCACGCCGCCCACCCAGATAACGAGGCGGCTCATTCTTTAGCTCGAGGTTTCGTCAGCCTAGCAGGAGCCGCCGACACCTGGGGAGACGCTCGAGATCGTATGCTCGCTTACCACGAGATCACCGTGCACTACCGTGAACAACGTCTTGCCTGTCCCCTTCCACACAAGTCTCTCACTAAATAGCAGCAGGTGACGTGGCGCCAGCTACAATCCCGCACCTTCGTCTCCCCTGCCTACTTAGCCCTTGTTCACCCAGGACGGTTCACGCCGGAATGCACCCTCTGTGGTGCTCCCAAACCGGATTGTGCACACATTCTTTGTCATTGCTTTGAGCATCTTCCACGAGCCGAATGGCAACTCACAGACCTCGAGCGATGGGAGGCTGCGGTGCCCTGTTCTGACCCGGCAGCCTTGCAGACTTCGCGTTGTCACCTGGAAGTATCTGTGTGGCCAGTTAGAAACGGATGGCGAGGCGCGATTTCTATGGCACTGGCTCACGCGCTTCTGTGTTGTACGGAAGAGCAGACTTCAGATGCCTCTCGTGCTTTATTAGAGCGCACCCGACGACCAATTTGAATACTGGTAGTAAAATAATGTGATTTTCGGCATCTTATTCGTGTAACCTTTTACTCTTTCCCCTCTCTGAGAAATCTTGTATTTGAGTTTATTTTGTATAAGTACCTCCTAGTGTTTTGTATAGTGCCATTGTTCTGTGAATAACGTGCGTTTTTGTATGTATGTAAGTACACAGTTAATTATCTTTGTGTATTCACATTGCCGTTTTAAATTTTGTGTGTCATTATCGCGAGTTAGTGATACAGAGAGGGCAGTACAATAATAATTTTGAGTCACCAAAGTGACACATCGAAGAAAACGCGCGCCCGTGCGTCGTTCAAAGCAAACATGTAAACTGAGATTTTTCTTATTTTTGCGCATTCTCAACGGTGAGATTTCATATCTCTTGCGGTGTCTTATTGCGCCAGTCTTTGCCCAGATACGGTGGCTGGATTTCTGACGCAATCAGTGCTCCATATTAGTTTTACAAAAACAGTAAGCTGTCCACGTTTCCGTATTCTAAAACGCGCAAGCAGCGTGACCTTGAATTGAATCGTGTGTTACTTGTAGGACAACCGAAGGCCGACGCCGTAATGAACGTAGGTACTTAAGTGCGGGACAGCTCATGCCATACACGTTCACTTGAGACTGAAGCCACTATCTCGTCCGGCATTGGTTCATGTAGGTCGCGCGCTATTTCCTTTCTGGCAGCCTGAATTATAATGGCTGCAGTCTATTGAATTAATTATCTCTAGTTTAGCGGGCACCCTTCTTAACAGGTAAGCAGGAACGTCGGTGGAACAGAGGGCACGAAATCTTGAGTCAATCGTCAAGTCGCTTTCTATTATAGTCTACAAAAACACGTGCCCCTATGACACATTTGTCACTGACATCGTACAACACATGGGCGCCTTGCTGTTGGCCTCCATCGAAAAGCTGCCGCGAGGCCGGGATTTGATCACGCGTCCTTGGGTACAGTATCTAGCTCCGTAACCATTGCGCCACCCCGGCGGGGTACAGCAGCTATGGTACATATGGAACATAGGAATCACAGATGCGTTTAACATCACACCTGCGCTCAAAATAATGTGAAAAGTTTACGCGAACGCTGTATTACAGTCGTGCACTTTGAAGACAAAATCCTTCTCTCCGTGCCCTTCCGCAGTGGAGCAGTTGTTTTGGGCGCTCGACTTTTGCACCTAGGATAACGGGAACTAACCCTGGCCGCAGCAACCGCATTTCGTTGGAGGGGAAAAGCAAGGCGCACATGCACTGGCAATGGCAGTGCGCGGTAAAAAAACCCAGACTATCGAAATTTTTGGAGCCCTCTACTTCGCTCTCTGTCATGGCTGGAGTCGCTTTGGAATGATAAACCCCTTAACCAAACCAAATGTTCAGTTCGCGTGCACGTAAGAATAAAGTATCCGTTAAATAAGCAAGTAAAACTACAAGCAGCATTGCATTTATTAATGCGGTAGCGTTAAGGGCCCCGTGTCGCAGAAAAGTCGGTATCGTCGTCGTCGTCGGCGGCCGCCGTCCCGCATCGTCCGGCGTTGGCGGTGAGCGAAAAATCTCAGAAGCATAAAAAAAAAACGAGTAGGAAAAATCGCCGACCTGAGGAATCGAACGTGGGCCTCCGGGATGCGAGACGAGTACGCTAACCACTCCACCACGCCAGCAATTTGTTTTCTTTATTGCCTGTTTTGAGTTCACATCAATCACTTCCTGCCGCCGTAGCGAACGGACGTACCACCACGCCAGCATTTTTATTTCTAACGTGGTATTTATTATACAGAAAGGGTTATGTACACAGACTATTTACAATTCCTTCAGCCATTGCTGAGATGCACAACCGAAGACACAACTTTTCAAAAGGCAGGCAAAGATAAGCACCGTGTCACCAGCGGAAACCAATCAAGTTGAAGGTCATTTTCATCATAAGTGTCCTTCAGTTGCAGCATCATTCTGCTAAAATGGAGTCTAGGTGGAACAACAGGTTCAGCGTTGCGATCCGACATGCGTGTCTTCCACAAGCTATGAAGTCCAATAAGGAAAAACATGTCATATGGTTCGTAATCAGATTGTGTAACAGCAAGATACCGCACACTGTACGAATTTAGAACAAAGTCTTTCTTTAGAGTTCTTTGCAGCACCACGCCAGCAAGATGGTTTCAAATGGACAAAGGCGTGTCTATTGATTGCGGTGTTGTCTCAGACTTGTCCCTTAAATAATAATTATGAGCATGTAAATTACAGAATTACAGAACATGCAGTTAAGCGAGTGGTAAATTACTTTTCCGCTGTACTTCCTCTTCGCTTGGCGTGCACGTAGCGCCATCATGCGTGTGGCGCACGGAATACGACAGACAGGGCATGGCCTCCGAGATCTTTATCGCGCCGGCTCGGATCGGCAACGATGTTGCCGACGAACTACGACTGCAACTGGAGGCCCGCGCGTTTCGGCAAGATGGCTGGCAGCGCTTCTACGTCCCAGATTCACGTTTCAGAACAAGTAATTACCAAACAGTCATACTTTGGACAAGTTAACGAGACTTGTATCATGTGAACTAGGTCTTTGTGTCACTCAAAAGCGCGACAAGCAAATGAGTAGACGGTGCGAACGGGGCGCGATAACGCTATCGCGTTCCATTCTTAAAGGCGAAGCTTGAGCGTCCTCCAATTTTTTTTTTGAACGATTATCTTGCAGATATTCTTCTATCAATGTTAACCTTACTTTGCAAACAAAGCATGCGCATGGACAGCTCATAAATTGCGATGCATATGGGCTGGATATATTTGGGTAATTGGGGCAAAATTTTCTATGCAACTCACTTTTACAAGCATGTGAGCGCTCAAAGACTGTTGTCACGCGAAAAAATGGGCACAGGATTGTTTGAAGCAGCGGCTGGTACCTTTTTCCTTGTGTGAACAATGCAACATTTATATGTTGAGTGAGAGGAATAACATGTCATTCGAGCTGAAAGGAAGCGTGCGCTAACATTAGGGCCGAAATATATTGTTACGTTAGGCGGTGCATGCACTCATATGCGCATAAGAAGAAAAAGAAAACTCTCGGGATTTTTGGCGAAGACAACGACGACTTTCGAGCAGTGTCGGCTGGTACCTGCAGGAAAGGCCTGTTCAAATACCTCTAATAAGTTCATTGATTACCCCGAGCCCTGATGCCTCCAAAAAACGGAAATAGCGGAAGGGAGTGCCTGCGCAAATACTCAGCCGATGCATGTTTGAAATAACTCTGATGGGTTCATTGATTACTCTGAGCCCTTATGCCTTCAAAAAGCGGAAATAGCTGAACGGAGTGCCTGCGGTGTGCTGCACTACTAAACGCCAGGACGACACTCCTGATAAAGCATAGCTGGTCGGGTTATTGATTGATTACCCCGAGCTCTTCTGCTTTCACACTAGGAACACCGTCTAAAGGGCGGAGAAACCGAACGGAATGAATGATTCTGCCCTCACGCCGAGAAATTATTGAGAGCCCATATCATTAATGTAGAGAAAATAGCCAGCCGATGCACCTTTAAAATAACTCTGATGGGTTCATTGATTATCCTGAGCCCTTATGCTTTCAAAAAGCGGAAATAGACGAACGGAGTGTGTGCGTAAATACTAAGGCGATGTACTTTTGAACTCTGATGGGTCAATTGATTACCCTAAGCCCTTCTGCTTTCAAAAAGCCGAAATAGCAGTACGGAGTGCCTGTGGTATGTCTGCGCGAACTCGGCCGATCTACTTTTGAAATAACTCTGAGGGTTAACTGATTACCCTAAGTCAGAAACGATTCCGAGCGCCTGTTGCACACTGCCCAACTTCGAAACGCCAGGACGACACTCTTGAAAACACGCAACGATTATAAGACCTAGCAAGGAATCGGCTGCGTTTAATAAGGAGACGGTTTGAATGCAGACTTTCTGTGAAATAATTTCTTCTTTTTTTTTTCTCAATCCGCGTTGGGGTTTATTCTTGTCATTCGTATAACCCTTAGATTTTACGAAATCAAATAGAAGAATGGGCTTGTTTTCGTGTTTTCTTGGTTGTGTTCGGGCATTGTTCGTAACGTCTCATGCGCGTGCAGTTGCCGGGCTGTGCGATGTCGGTATAGTGCTCTATGTCAGCGCACGTTAAATATCCCCAGGATGTCGACATTACTCCATAGCCCTCCACTACAACTCCTCTTTTTTTTCTCTTTCCCCTTTCATTCCAACCTTCCTCCTTTTCTTTAGGATGTATTACAGGTGTCCGCAGAACAAGGGTGGCAGATACTGCGCGTTTCTTTCCTGAGAACCAAGTATTATTATTATTATTAGTGCTATTATTATTATTATTACAGTGCTCCTCGATAAGTGGCTGATTGATTGATTGATTGATTGATTTATAGGAAGGGAAAGGCGCAGTAACTGTCTCACTTGTTTTCTGTGGACATCTCCACCGTGCCGTAAGGGAAGGGAGGAAGGTGGGAGTGAAAGTGGAAAGAGAGAAAGAGGAGCCGTAGCGGACGGCTACGGAGTAATTTCGACTACCTGGGGATCTTTAACATCGCTTCCCCTGATGGGGCTGGATGGATGGATGGATGGAATATAAGAGCGTGCCCATTGAAACGGGGTGGTAGCAGTAGCTATCATGCTCATTTTTTTCCCTATATCTTAATTATAGATTTAGAATGGTTAACTAAACCATCATTCTATTTATTAAATTTTGTTCCTACATTACTAACATTATGTCACTTCTCTGCTTTTAAGCCACCAATCTTCCAGTCGTTTTTTGCTGGGACAGGTAGGTCACCGCCGCTTGCGGCAGGGGCTGGCCTGCCACTGAAGTTTTGTCTGTTGTAGGCCGTCATTGCACCCGCCACCGCTAAGGTGGTGGTGGATGACGGCTGTTGTTGAGGCGCGCGCCTTTCTCTCCCTCTTCTTTTTTCTTTCTTGTCTATTTTCTCTTCTGTCTGCACGAGGCAGCGGAGGTGGCTCAGCTACAGAGCCAGTAGCAGGCCCGTGCATTTTCTTTTCCTTCTTCCTACAGCCACAAAAACAACGCTGATATCGCACAGCACACGGGCGCCTCTTCGTTTCGTCTCCATCGAAACGCTGAGCTGGCGGCAGCGGCTTCGCGGGAGTGGGAGGCCCTTGCTTTGCATCTGCTGTATCGAATTTTGATTTTGCGTTAGCTTTTTAATCACCCCCTTAAGCACCCAAAACCTTTTTTAAGAATTTCGACTTCCTTGTCTTTCTTATCTTTTTTAGGTTTAGCCTGGAAGGCCCACTTTTGCAGCTTACGTTTTTCCAGTCTCCGCTGACTTTTCGCTTGGTCCATGGGTTGGCGAAAGCTACGCGATCAAATTGTGCGAACAAAACTGGTTCAGCAAATGCGACGAAATGGAGAGAAGAATGAATCCAAGACGTGGGGCATGCTCCGGCATTTGCTGGACCCAATAAATTCAAAACCTCAATCGGGAATAAGATTGGCAAAAATGAGACACCCCTTCGAAGGAGACGACGCGGTTTATGAATAAGTAAAAATGTACGTTGCAGACAACCAGCAATCCCCTTCCCGACCTACGGTGGCGCTCCCAACGAGGCGCTTGGCGCCCCCATCACGGAGGTTGAGGTGAGGGTATAAATTGTAAGACTGAAAACTAAATCAGCCTCAGGCCTCGATGGGATCACCAATAAAACTAAAAAATCTGGAGGATGACTCCATTAGTGTTCTAACAGAATTCCTTGGAAAAGTTTGGGAAACGACCCAGTTGCCAGATCAATGGAAAACGGCAAACCCAAACCGGGCAAACCCTCGCAATTGGAAAATTTAAGACCAATTTCCCTAACCTCATGCATAAGATATTTGCTGGAGCACGTAGTCCAGACGAGACTAACGGGCTTCATGGCGCAAAACGACCTGTGGCCGCACGAGATGGTCGGTTTCCGACCACATTTGTGCACACGCAGGACGTAATGCTCTGACTAAAACATGCATAGACTCGCGATCGAAAGACGCCAAAGTGATCCTGGGCAGAACCCTCACCAAGGCCATCGACAATGTAAGGCACGAGGCTATCCTCGAAGGGCTCGAAGTGCTCGGAGTAGGGGAGCGAATGTACAACTACATAAAATACTTTTTATCGGGCAGAGAAGCCTGCATGAAATTTCAGTTTAGAATCTCCCACGATAGATTTAGGAAACAAAGGCACGCCGCAGAGCTCAGTGTTATCGTCTTTCCTATTAAACATGGCGATGAGAGGCCTCCTGGGTAAACTTAACCAAATCAGGGGCTAAATTTTAGCATGTATGCGGACGATATCAACCTCTGTATTAACCAGGAGAGCGATGCGTGTACGGAGGAACGCCTGCAGGCAGCGACCGACATCATTATCGATTACGCGGCAGAAAGGGAACTTTCATGCTCCCCGCAGAAATCGGAGTTAGTGTATAACCGAAAGTACCTTCGCTGCAAGAATAGCGGGGAGTGCCATATTCAGGTTGAGGGTAAACCGGTGCCTAAAGTAGATCAGATCAGGATTCTGGAGATGGTCATCCAATCTCACGGCCATAACGGAGAGGTCCTGAAAAAATGAGAAAGTTACGCGATGCAAACCCTCGGGCACTTGAAAAGGGTCGCCACTAATGCGAAGCTAGAAAGCACGCATTATGCACGTGTTAAGACTTCAACATCGTTCCCAAAAAAAGGAAAAAAAGGAGAGGGTGAGGGACGTTCAGAAGCAAACATCACACGACACTTGATAACACTCAATACAGCACACACACACACTATTTATTGGGTACATGCAAACATACAAATAAACGCACATTACTCGCAAAACAAAGCACTATACAAAACACTCTAGGTTACATATGCATAATAAACTAAAAATAACATGATTTCCCATAGAGGGGAAAAGAGTATAAACGAGGAGGGTTCTAATAAAGGACGACAGGCATCTCAAGTCTGCTGCCTCGTACAACATAGAAGCGCGTGTGCCAGCACCGCAGAAACCGCGTCTCGCCGACAGTTTCTAACTGTCCAGACAGACACTTCCAGATGACGAGGCGCACCCTCTGCAAGGCTGGGTAGATTGCTCGGGCTGGAGTTCGGCCTCAGCGAAGCACCTGCGACGCCACAACACAAACAGAACCACAGTGAAAACAAAATGTTCAAAAGGGTTGCGCCAGCGCCTGATGCCGGGGCTCATGCGGACGTTAAACATCCTATATGCGAGCCGTGACATTGTTCTCGCATCTATACATTCGAAAAAAAAAAACTGGCTGTGGCTTAGCTTGGTTAAGCCTGGTAATTGCGAAGCAATACGTGGGTTCTGCTCTTGTTCCGCTTGTGGTGATGCTCTAGTTATGCTTATGCTAGTATGGCTATGGTGGTACTCTTGGCTGTGCTATGTTTCTGCTATGTTTGGCATGGGTAAACATGCACAGACAAGAATGACGACACACACATGTTCTTCACAGCGCTGTGCCACAACACTTTCATCGGTTTGAGTCCGGGTAGCTTGGGTGAGAGATTTCTCTCGTGTTTTCTTCAAACGTTCCTCTCGTTGCTCGGATGTTTCTTCAGCATGCGGTTTTCTTCGCTTTTCATTCTGCCTCTCTCGATACGCACGTTCCTTCTCGAGTCGCTGCTGCCGCTGTTCCGGAGTTTCTTGGGCACGTCGCTCCCGTTTGGCTGCGTTCCGGCGTTCCCAACTAGTAGTGCAGGAACGAGATGCACTTTCCACACTGTCGGCCAAACTTCACTTGCTTCTGCCGTTGATTCTGCTGCCGAAGACGCTGAGCGTTTTTTTCGCCTGGCTGCATCTTGAGCTCGTCGCTTGGAAAGCCGTTCTTCTCTTTCTTCTTCTGTCTCCGTAGCTCGCTGATGCTTTCTCTATGCAACCTACCGAAGCGTAGGCGGCATCTCATGGGTTTGACGAGAAGAGCGGGAGTCAAGCCGCGGCCGTGGCTATGCGCCGCGCAATGTGACGGTTGTTGTTGTGCCTGTAGGAAGAAGGAAAAGAAAATGCACGGGCCTGCTACTGGCTCTGTAGCTGAGCCACCTCCGCTGCCTCGTGCAGACAGAAGAGAATATACAGGGTCTTGAATATTTGGGGGCTGGGATTTAAAACATTCTTATGCAAAATCTACTACCCCATTCGAGCTGAAATAACGTTCACAAAGTAGCAAAATATGTCTACGTTATCTGATAAGTGATTCAACATCGGTACCTGCCTAGATTTTCCGAAATCGAGAAAAAACTGCTCTCGGCGGCGTGCACAATTTTCGCGAAAGAGAGTCGAAAAGTTATTTTGACATGGTGCGTCATCTGTCGGGCAGCGAGGCAAGCGCACCAACGGCCGGGATGGAGCTTATCTCATCGCTCGAAAGATGACGTATCATGTCAAAATAGCTTTTCGACTCTCTTTTTAGAAAATTGTGCACGCCACCGAGAGCAGTTTTTTCTCGATTTCGGGAAATCTAGGCAAGTACCATGTTAAATCACTTATCAGATAACGTAGACTATATTTTGCTGCTTTGTGAACGTTATTTCACCTCGAATGGGGCAGTAGATTTTGCATAGAAATTTTTTAAATCCCAGCCCCCAAATATTCAAGACCCAATAGAGAAGAAAGAAAAGGAATAGGGAAAGAAAGACGCGCGCCGCAACAACAGCCGTCGTCCGCCACCAGCGGTGGCGTGTGCAATGACGGCCTACAACAGATAAAAATTCGGTGCCAGGCTAGACCCCGCCGCAAGCGGCAGTGACCCACCTGTACCAGCCCCATCAGGGAAGGCCATAGTATGAGATGGGGCCCCGTTTTTATGCAGATGGTATGACGTCACTTAGCGCGCAGTGCCCCTGGTGAGAGGAGCGGGAGTCAGGCCACGGCGGATTATGGGGCCCCATTTTCACACAGATGGTATGACGTCACATAGCGCGCAGCGCACCTGCGGAGAGGAGCGGGAATCAGGCGGCGGCCGTGGCTATGCGCCCAGCAAGGCAACGGCGTGAGATGGGGCCCCGTTTTTACACAGATGATATGACGTCACGCAACGAGGTCACGCGAAAGGTCAAGCGTGGCTATGCGGCCGCGTCATGGCACGGGCTGAGGTGATAGCTAAAGTAGTATTGCTTCGCAATAAAACATGCGCGAGGCTCTCGGGAGCACCACAGCTGGCACACTGGTCATTGGGTACAATACCCCATCTGGCAAGGCGGTGTCTCGTGGGGAGCACGTCCCTGCGCCTAAGTCAGTCAAAATCTCGCACTTCATTTGGCAGCCGACAAGCTGCCCACGCTCGCCATTTGGGCGCAGCGGTCTGTCATTGTTCATCAGCTGAAAGCCTGCGAACGGCTACTAATTAGCTGATGCGTATGGCTGGTAGATCACCTACATTAACATCTGACAAGTCTGCATCGAGAGTGGACT
The DNA here is from genome assembly GCA_023969395.1 of Amblyomma maculatum. Classification (NCBI taxonomy): domain Eukaryota; kingdom Metazoa; phylum Arthropoda; class Arachnida; order Ixodida; family Ixodidae; genus Amblyomma; species Amblyomma maculatum. The sequence goes on along the minus strand of JAJIZL010064120.1, from coordinate 3,684 downwards.
TCATCTCGGCAACCTCGCGGTAAAAAGGCAGAGGTCTGTCCGTCTATAGAATGAGGTATTGTTCGGGTGTAAGTACACGACGCGCCGTGCTCATCCAGTACAGGATGAGCGAGCGACCAGGGTAAGACTCGCCATCTAATAGCCTCTCTACCAGCCTTAACGCGAGTACTCGAGCCACTGTCGGGATGCACGGCAGGCCAAGGCCTCCCCTGCTCCTCGGATGATGTAGGATGTGACGGCCGACTAGCGCTGTCTGTCCTGCCATCCCAAACAAAAGTTCCTATAAGGAACGCGAGTCTGTTCACCACCCGGCGCGGGATTCTCGCGATACGCGCCACATAGAAGGTGAAAGCGCATGCTCGATTCTTGACGATACTAACTTTAGCATCGAGTGCGAGGTTGAGACGCGCTGCGTCAGAAATGGCGTACTTTGAAGCCCAAAACCGTAAGCAAAACAGCCGAACAATATTCCTTTACTCTAGGACGCGATTCCTCAAAACATGCCATGATTGAAGGATGCGGCAAAGAACTGGTGCGGAAATAAAGGAGCTTGTTTGAATGAAAACTTTTTCTTCAGATTAATTCTTAGTAATTTCGTTATCTTCATATAGGTTTATTCTCGAAAGATTGAACAATGACATTGAAGGTTGTTCCTTTTTTCGTGTGTACTTGTTAAACTGGGAGCAAATATGTTCAGCGATGCCTGTGCTGTGCGATGTCAACGCACGTTAAAGATCCCCTGGTGGTCAAAATTACCAATTCTGAGCCCAGGCACAACTTAGGAAGCAAAATTTGAAACGCATTGCTATCGCTCGTGATTCATATCCATATGCTAAGAACATTGGCTAAATACATTGCACAGCTGCGTCACGAATGTGTTAAAACGCTTCCCTTTGGTTTCCTGTGGCATACATCATTATTCGTTTTATATATGCGCAAAGCAAACTGCAGAATGAATTAGTTGGTGCGGGTCGGGAAATTATAGAATTTTTATTACTATATTCGTGAAAGATCTTACAATATGACAGCTACCTCGCAAATATTTAGAAACCCAATCCTTTTGTATTCGATGTCAGATTTACCTATTCATTCTCAGTGGATATAATCATTTGGGGCGTGTCTGTAGCACCACTCCAGGACACAATGTTGTCGTCCGATGAAGAGACAGCCACTCTCAAGCCGTTTTTGCCGGAATACAACATTATTGTTAGCCACGCAGAAGGCTTTTCCGGATGGAGTATGCTATTCCAGGCCAAAACGCTTAAGGTGACAACCATATCGTATTGCGAAGATGACGTGGGGCGACTTATAAGATGTGGCGTCACAATGCTTAGAAAACCAGTGCACTTGTTGTCGATGTCAGATAACTCTTCAATGTCGTATAACCAAAAGAAAAAAACATTTTGGCACTATAACCACCATGGCCATAACCGAAGAGCAGTGGGAGACTCTGCTGTCAAGTCCCAGCCTGGTGGATCAGCGTAGTCTGGTCAGCCGGATTCGAAAAATGGTTCGGGTCCACGAATTCCTCGACTGAGGAAGCTGCCCACCTAGGGCTGAATATTTCACGCCTGCTCATAAAAAATGTTTCTCTCTCTCTCTCTGGCACGGATAGCAAGCTTATGCCACTCTTTTTTGAACGTAGACAACAGTGCCTCGCAATATCCCACAGCTGCCCCACATCTAAATGGTCTGCCGGAAAAAGAAATTTGAAAACAGAACAACGCGAGAGCATGCGCGGAATTTACCATTTACTGTTTTTTACTGCTAATAAAAGGTTTAGAGCTCCTCGATTCTCTAAACCTCCTCATGAACAAAGAACCTCCCATTAAAGACTATTCTTACTCGTTGTAGAACTTACCTTCGTGGAAACTACCTCCGGGAAAAACAAAGCCTACCATCTGCAATCGTGCCTGTTCTGATACCAATGCAATGTAGGATAGGAAGCACTGTGAACGTAATAAAAGCCTGCCGCAAGCAGAAAGTCGTAAACAAACGGATAGAACCATTGTTTGTCAACAGCAAGAAAGGCTGGACTGATCGAAACTAGACAGACAACTGGAGCTTAAACCTTTCAACGCCAGTCGCCAGGAATGCGGAAAGGTTCGCCGCACTGGATGTCAGCCCCCTGCCGAGAAACATGGATCCCAACCTCCACGCCGCTAGAAGGCAGGCCAGGGCAGACTATGTGCAGCGGAACCTAGCCACAATGGAAAATACAGTATACACAGACGCGGCCCTATACCCATAGGACCGCAGGACCAGAAAGTTCAGAGTCGCGGCAGCAGTGGTAGATCACATGGGGTAACCAAACAGCAGTACGACGTTAAGAAACTGTACGGTAACGGAGGGGGAGAAGGCTGCCGTAGCTCTAGCGGCGGCCGAAGGTTACCGTAGGAACAAGTCTCTGATAATCCTAACAGGCTCCAAAGCAGCATGCATGAACTACACACGGGACAAAATAAGCAAGGAAGCGCTGAGCATCCTCCTCGAAGCAAGGCTTCCAAATAAGACCCTAAGACAGGATTTTCTGGATACCGGCACACACCGGGATAAAGGGTAACTCCAGGGTAGACAGCCTAGTTCGCGAGATCACGAACCGAGCAGGGCAGTCAGAAGCCCTGGAGGACCCCATAACGGTGGAACCAACGTATACAGAAATACTAAACTGCCACAGAGGGTGGAGATTCAAATACCCCCACCCCACACGTCATAAACACAGCACGAGGTGGTCTGCTGGCGGAGACTGCAAGCAGGGACTTTCCACAATCTATACATACTACACAAGATGTTCCCTACACAATACAGGAACACATGTCCGTGGTGCGGGGCAACCCCCACACTATACCACATCACATGGGAATGCGAACGAAACAGAGCCTTGCACAAACTAAATAACCCGAGTGCGGAACAATGGGAGGGTCTTCTGACCAGCAGCGAGCTCACGGCCCAAAGGGCACTGGTGCGGCACGCCTGCGAAGCAGCAAGACTCAGCGGTGCCCTGGAATAGCGGCGCCGAACTTGTGAAGAGGCCGAAGTAATGAAGACATCGGCCCACCGCTAAAACCAGAAATTTTTAGAGCAATAAATGTTTTTTTCTCTCTCTCTCTCTCACCGCAAAGTAGTGTCTTTTTATTTCAGAAACAACTTGGCGTGACTAAATCTCGCAGGCAACTCATAAAATAAAAAAAAAAACATATCAAGATCATTGAGTTTGCAAAATTTTGCAGGTCTCTATGATACGCCTCACGGATTTCTGCCTTTTTAATCCTATCCCCTCCCATGTTTTAACATTCTATAGCATAAAGCTTACATACTTTTGTCAATCTAATCTCCAATGCGGAGCACTAGGCGTTTTCATCAACATGCAGGCCTCCTGGCATGCGCAATCGTGTTTTTGTCAATCTAATCTCCAATACGGAGTACTAGGCGTTTTCATCAACATGCAGGTATCCTGGCATGCGCAATCGTGTTTTTGTCAATCTAATCTTCAATACGGAGTACTAGGCGTTTTCATCAACATGCAGGCATCCTGGCATCCGCAATCGCGTTTTTGTCAATCTAACCTCCAATACGGAGTACTAGGCGTTTTCATCAACATGCAGGCCTCCTGGCATGCGCAATCGTGTTTTTGTCAATCTAATCTCCAATACGGAGTACTAGGCGTTTTCATCAACATGCAGG
>JAJIZL010064119.1:0-24989 GCA_023969395.1 Amblyomma maculatum | reverse complement strand
ATAGATAGATAGATAGATAGATAGATAGATAGATAGATAGATAGATATAGATAGCATACAGCCTAACCCACTCGCAATGCGGTTGAACCGGCTCTGTTTCGTGGCCCTTTGATGAACCCTGGCCTCCAACGTAACCAGAAGATAGAAGATGTGCTATTGCAACTGCTGTTCCCAAGGACGGGATGCACATTTTGAAAACTACTAAGTTACATAGAATAATAACAACACCTGCACAGGAGAGATTATGGAAGCGGCTGGACCCAGAACAATCGCCGAGTTCTCCATTCACCCTATTACGCACCTTGGCGTCCCTCCTGACCAGTCTGCTATTACTGTGGTATTAGAGGACATATATCCCGCTTCTGTCGTCGCCGCCTTCAGAACGAGCGCCGTGGTTACGATACCTTCGAAACTGACATGCCTTCAACCTCATATTATCAACGCCGGTCTATTCCAAGCCCACCTCGACGATCCTCCCCACCTCCAGTATCTTCCTCTGAGCCTCGTGGGAACCATGTATCCCGACGCCGGTCCACATCTCCATGCCGCCGCTCAGTTTCCCCTCTCTGCCCTGCAACCATTCTCCCTGTCCGCCATCCGGAAAACTTAGTGTTGCAGTTTCCGGAGGTCAAACTGCACTCTGCGAACTTACTAAAAGTCCTCCTGATCGCCCGTATAATGTGATTGCTGTTATCGCTGAAGGTTTACCCGTCGAAGCTTTGATTGATACAGGGGCTGCAATTTCTGTCATTTACGCTGATTTGTGCTACCGTTTGCGAAAAGTGACAACACCATATGATGTGCCTGAACTCCGTGGAGCCAATGACGTTTCCTTTGCGCCCTTCAGCGAAGTGCACCGTACGAGTTGTTATCGACGGCATCCGCCATCATGTGCAGTTTGCTGTTCTCTCACCTTGTGCGCACCTGATGACTTTTGGAATGGATTTTTTGTCAACCGCTTCAGCGTTAATTTCTTGTGGTGACCGTGTTATCCATATGACAGACAGCGATTTTTTATCTGACTTTTCTGAACGACATCATCCCCTCGTTGCCGCCGCTGATACTGTTTTGCCTCCTCAGTGCGAAAAACTGCTTACTGTTGTTTCTGACCACATCACTGACGGGGACGTACTCATAGCACCATCATATCTTGCACCATCTTGCGCGCGGCATCGCTTTCCCGTCAAGTCCTGTCCGGTTCCACAACGGCTCAGCGACAGTACTGGCCACTAACACTTCACGTGAATCCCTCGTGCTCCCAAAAGGAACTTCTCTGCATTGCATGGTGGATGTTCAACCTTTTTCCCTGATGGTGCTCACCGCCCCTCCGCCTCAGCAAAGTGTTTCGTCAGACGTCTCTCTTTCTGTTCTCGCAAAGACTATTAATCCTAAGCTCACGCCGAACCAACGCCAAGCACTGCTGACATTGCTTCGACACCACCAAGCCATTTTTGATGCCACTTCCACACCACTGGGACGGACTAGTGTTGCGCACCATCGCATCATTACTGAAGGTAACTATCGTTCGCCGACGGCCTTATCGGGTTTCCCTCTCTGAACGAAATGTAATTGAAGAAAATGTAAATGACATGCTCCATCGCAATATAATTCGTCCCTCAACAAGCCCATGGTCCTCCCCAGTAGTGCTAGTTAAAAAAAGCACGGCTCGGTACGCTTTTGTGTTGATTACCGCGCACTCAACAAAATTACCCGCAAAGATGTATATCCGATGCCACGAATTGATGACGCCCTTGTCCAAGGCTCCGAATATTTCTCGACCTTGGACCTCCGCTCAGGTTATTGGCAAATATCTATGCACGAGGATGACAAAGAAAAAACCGCTTTCGCAACACCCCATGGCCTTTACGAATTTAATGTTATGCCTTTCGGACTTTGTAACGCACCAGCGACATTTGAAAGAATGATCGATACTGTGCTTCGTGGCCTAAAATGGAGAACCTGTTTGTGTTACTTGGACGATATTGTTATCTTTTCGGAAACTTTTATTGACCATCTCACGCGCCTGAATGCAGTCCTCACCTGTCTTGCTTCGGCGGGCCTTCAGCTGAACACCAAAAAGTGCCACTTTGCACAGAAGGAAATTAGAATATTGGGACATCTGGTCAGCCATGACGGCATTCGCCCAGATCCTGAAAAAATAATCGCGGTCTTGAACTTTGGTCGTCCACAACGGACTACAGATTTGCGCAGTTTCCTCGGCCTCGCCTCTTATTTCCGGCGTTTTATAAGGCATTTTGCAACTATTGCTGCACCACTTCATGAGCTGCTTAAATCACGCAGCCCTTTCGTGCGGACGAAACAGTGCGAAACTGCTTTTAATGACCTAAAGCACGCCCTCACATCAGATCCTGACAGCGCTACAGTGACAGCGCTCCAACTATCCTGCACACCGATGCCAGTGGTCACGGTCTTGGCGCTGTACTTCTACAGCGTGATGCAACATCGCGTGAGAAAGTGATTGTCTTTGCCAGTCGGACTCTGACTCCAGATGAGAAAAACTACACCATTACCGAGCAGGAGTGTCTTGCCGTCGTCTGGGCTGTCCAAAAATTTCGCCCTTACCTATACGGTCGGCACTTCACAGTTGTGACCGACCACCATGCTCTTTGCTGGTTGTCTTCACTCAAAAATTTGACAGGCCGACTTGGCCGCTGGATTCTACGCCTGCAAGAATACCATTTCGACGTTACTTATAAATCTGGTCGCCAACACCAAGACGCCGACGCTCTCTCTCGCTGTCCCCTTTCGGAATCAACTTGCTGTTTTTATTCCCAATGCATTTCCACCTCTGACCAGAGCCGACCATCTCTTTGCCCGACGTATATCATAACCGTTTGTTTTGACGACTCTGAGAACAAGCACGCTCTCCGCTCACAGCAATTAGCCGATGCCTACTGCCATCCTATCATCGACCGCCTTATCGGCGCTTTGGATCCGCCCAATGCTAGGCTTCGCCGACAGCTTCGCAATTTCAAGCTCGAAGCTGGCATCCTACTCCGTTACGTGTATTGCCCTGATGGAACTCGCTGGATCCCAGTCGTGCCGCGTGCGCTTCGCCCACGTATACTGGCGGCTCTCCACGATGACGCTACTGCAGGTCACCTTGGTTTTGACAAAACCAACGACCGCGTGAGGAAACGATTCTTTTGGCCTGGCTTATCTTCCACCGTTGCCAAATACGTCGCATCCTGCCCTCTGTGCCAACGTCGCAAACGGCTGACTTCTTCACCCGCTGGCCTTCTACAACCTCTTCCTTGTCCCGCCACGGCATTCGACGTAGTCGGCATCGACTTATATGGTCCCCTACCTCTCTCCGATGGGGGTAACCATTGGATTATGACAGCTGTCGACCACCTCACACGCTACGTTGAGACAGCACCTGTACCGACTGGTTCCGCTGAAGAAGTAGCAAATTTCTTTTTGCGATCAATTGTGTTGCGTCATGGCGCTCCTCGGGTGCTCCTAAGTGACCGCGGTACAGCCTTCTTATCGAAAGTCGTTGCCGAAGTTCTTCATGCGTCATCCACCCTTCATAAGACAACCTCAAGCTACCATTCCCAGACTAACGGCCTGACTGAGCGATTTCATCGCACCTTGTCAGACATGATATCCATGTACATCACACCAGGTCATTGAAATTGGGACACTATTCTACCATTCGTCACATTCGCCTATAACACAGCAGTACAACGGACTACCGGTTATTCTCCATTTTTCCTCGTTTATGGCCGTCCTCCCACTACAATTCTCGACGCTTCCTTCTTCTCTACGCCCGACTACTCCACATCAGTACTTACCCATTTTTTATCTCGTGTGGCCAGATGCCGTCATCTTGCCCGCCTCAACACGGCAGCGTGCCAGGAAGACCGCAAGACTCGCTATGATTGTACACATTGAGTGGTCTCTTTTCGTCCTGGCGACGAAGTACTGCTTTATACACCATTGCGCACCCCTGGCCTTAGTGACAAATTCCACCACCGCTACGTAGGTCCCTATGAAGTCATAAGCAAAACTTCCCCAGTGAACTACAAAGTGACGCCTGTTGATCCCCCAGCTGATCGACGCCACCGTGGAACTGAAATTGTTCATGTGTCTCGCTTGAAACCGTTTGTGCGCCGCGATGCGTCGCTTAGTTAGGAGCTGCCAGGCTGGCCGCTTCCGAGTCCCCGGGCAGATTGTGTGAGCCTTCCGTGGGTGTTCTTTAATTTGTTCATTCCATGATCTTCCTCTTTCATTTGTACATACCATCATCATCGTCCCGTGGCGCCGGCTCCGGCACGCGGCCTTCTTTCACAATATGTTTATTACTCTTGGCCTCAGACGACCAATGCGCCCGTCACGTCAAGCACGTGTTGAAGTAAGTCGGGGTGAGGGTCTATGAAACGCGCTGGCCGACTTGGGCGTTTTGAAGTCGGCTTCGTGCTTCAAGCTGACTTGCTCAAGTATGTTCAAGTGCGTTTCAAGTTAGATTTCGGCATTCGGTGGTAAGTGAAGTTCGGAGCGTGTCGGTGTGCCTTTTCGCGTCGGCGGGCACCACTGTGTGGGAGTAAGACAGTGTCGCAGCACCGCCAGCATAGATTTTCTTCCTCTATAGGGAGCTTGCATGGAGCGATGCATGCTGGATAAGACGCCTTGATGTTGTCGCTGGCAGCAGACGGCGGGCAGCGTGGCCAGGCTGAAGTGAGCAAGAGGCTTGTCGCTTTCGACAGTCCACCGAGCAAACACGCGGCTTTTCGCGCACTTCCCTTACGTGCGTGCAACTGTCGGCAGATTCCCGAGGAACGCACGCGTCGACGCTGTGCCCGAAAAATCGGGCGCGCTATGAAGAAATGTAAAGCAGTGCGAATCAGACCTGTTGAAGCTACGCGCGAACGAGTGACTGCCCTATGCATCTGGACCTGGCCGCCCGTCGACATCGACGACCTATATGGTTTATATTCGGTTCTGGAGAGTAGTTTGATGTTTGCCCAGATTAGCGTCGATTTGGTGTCTGTCGGCCCTTGCAAGCCATTCGCGTTAGCGTCGCTAGATGACTCCTTTGACTTCTCGCACTCTTTCAGACGTATTTTTGGAATCGTGATGATCCCGCAGCCGGCATGTCTGATCGCGCCAGCATCGTCTGCTCACATTTCGCTCATGTATGAGGCTGTGTGGCAGTGCAGTGCTGCGCTGTGTGTTGCCAACGACATCATGGCGGATTACCCAGCATGCATCGCTTCATGCGAGTGCCCTATTTTTTTTTTTTGGCATGCAGTTTCTAAAACAGTAGGATCAACAACAGCACCCACCGTGTGCTGGCCGTAACTGTGGAACTTTGAATCGAGCTCCTTCTTATTGGCCTCGCCCCGCACCACGACCAAATCTCTAGATCGGTTTATATCAACTGAATTCTTCTAATAGCTCTCTTAGCATATATTTCATTACTACTTCCACGAAAAATTCAAGAGTGTCATCTGGGAATGAGTTCTTAGGTTGAAAAACAAACCTTGTAACAAAGCTGACTTAGATTTCCTCAAACGGTCCATTGCTGCAGCAAAGAAAATGCTAGTGTGGGTGCAATTTGGCCGCCGGCACGGCGGAGCCCCCCCCCCCCCCCCCCCCCCACTCTTTGACTGCCCTTGTAGCCCATTTCTATACTCTGCATAGAAGAAAATTTGTTTTTCATCAGATATGGGTCCTATGCTAGCATGAACATGCCCAAGACCAGTGTTTTTCGGTTAGAGCCGATTCCATAATTTTTTTAGTGGCAGTTTTAATTGTCGTTTTTTCAGTTAAAATCAGAAAGTACACAGCCTAGTGTTATGGTATATGGCTGAGGCTCGCCCTGGGATTGTAACTGCTATGTTCACTGTTCAATATTGAATCATTTACAACTGCCGTTTGATGATTTGAGCAGCGTGCTATGCTCTCAGTGCAGCGCATGCGAGCTGAATATGTAGAAACTTGTTTTGCTATTCCTCGCAGCAGCAACAAAATTACCATCAATTGCGGCAACATTCTAGGCTGCTTCAATAATTATGAAAATAAAGCTTAACTAAGCTACTATTGAGTGAGGCAAAAGATGACCGTTCGACTGTTCGTGTTTTTTTCATCAAAGCAGGAAGAGATGGCAGTGCCTTTAGCTGTGCCAAATGATCCATATAGCTCAGCGCAAGAAGAGAGGGGAGGTCCACGGGTAAGCATGCTTAGTTTCTGAAATGCTGGAATGCTTTGGTTTCATATAGAACACCAAATGCAAGGATACAACTTTCAGCAAAACAATAATTGTAGCCGAGCTGTGAAAATGGTAATTTTTGTTGTCGAGTCTATAATGCAGTGGAGGAAAATTAATATACTGGTATCTTCACAGGAGGAAAATAATATACTGGTATCTTTACATGAAGTGCAAATACAACACTTCCAGTGTCAGACAGCCTTTCTCTCTTTTGTATCCTGTAAATAACCTTTATCTTGTTCCTTGTTCATAAGTAATATTTTGATAGTACTGCAATTTCCACTTGGTATATACCTTTTTAGTTTCGATGCCTGGGCGCCACCATCTTAGGCGATGGTGGCGCCCCGTATGAGCCAAGTGGGAACCTACGCACCGACGCCATCTTGGGCTGTGTGGGCATCGTTGCTACTGCGGGAGCACCGGTGTGTTACAGCGACTTCTCGGTGTGTGGAAAAATTGCCGTAACCGGTGTGCTTTTATATTTGTTTTGCGTGAGTGCGCCAACAACGCGCACCATACATGCTGCGTGGCGGAAGCGGCTAGCAACAGCAGCAGTGGCCAGCACGACAGCGAAGGGACGTCGAGCTCCGCTGCTGCTGCCCGGGCACTAATTATCGGTGAGTGTCACAGTTTACTATAAAATATACATGTTGCATATTTTCGAAGCACATCTTTCGAGTCATATAGTGTAACTGCAAGTCCAATTATAGGCATATGCGCACAGCGACGGAACCGCACGCGACTGACCGCGGATTGCCGACGTACTACGGAGAGAGGCTTTCCGTTCATCGCCGCACTGCTTACGCGCGGCTGGTATCATATAGTGTTTTATTTCGATATGGTCTGTTACTTCTGAGTGCGGCCTCTGCGCAGCGTATAAAATAATTTGAGGTTAAGCTTGAATCACATCATGCGGACTCGCTGCGGCGGCACAGCGTCGGGACGCTCGACAGGAGATCCGGGTCAGGCACGCTCGCTCACGTCGGCTGCGCTTCCATGCAATCGAACCGCAGAAGGCGCGCGTGCGCTGTGTCATGTAAGCGTAAGTTAAAGGACCCCGTTCGGCAAGAATAAATCTGAAGCTCGCCACTACGGCATCTGATGGCAACGTGTCGCTTCCAGACGTTTACTATTTTGCAGATATTTCATATTGCTTGTGGGATTAGCCGCTTTTTCAGCTCCTAGGATAATAAAGAGCAGTTTGCTGTTGATTTTCTTCCTTTAACCCGGGGCAGTAATGTGCGCTTACAGCCACTATGTGCTGATGGTCCTGGCTAGAGTTGAAGCTCGCACTTTGCGGCAAGTTTCCCGTTTAACGGTTAGTTGGGATTGTATTTAAAAGTCAGTTTGCAAGCCGTTTTTTTTATTAATGCTGTAAGTCCTCTTCAGGCTCATACAAGAGTGAGTCAAGTCAGTCGTTTGTGGTCCAACAGTTTGTGGTCTAGTCGAAACAAACCTGGGAAAATATTCTGCCTAGATGTTGTGTGTGCTGCCTTTCCTAGAAAGTTTTGCTACATTAATATGATCTTCCCTATTTACACTTTTTCCAGATGGCTCAACATACACGCATCCAGAGGAAATTGTCAGCTGGGTGGACAATTTTAAAGACTGGCCTGAAATATGCAGTGCACATATTGTGTGCTACTTGCTCAAATCACAGGCATGTGATCTGAAGGAAGCTGAAGCATTCAAAAGCCTTGAATCATACAACTACTTACAGAGCGGGTGGGTGGGCCAAGTGCTCTCACACAAGGTGACGGATGAGTTATTTTACTTGAAGGCAGCTGTTCGGCCATCTCAGAGAGTAAATCAGAAGCCTCGGACAGCATGGGCCTGTGTGAGGCAAAGCGGTCGAGTCGTAACTCCTGAGTGTCCATGTATGGCTGGCCAGGCAGGTGTATGCAGCCATATGGGGGTTCTACTGTGGGAAGTTGAAATAGGTGTCAATTTTCAGCTAACAGAAGCCTTAACCACCGATAGAGCTGCTCCGTGGAGTATGAAGCGGAATGTAGAGCCAAGCCTGCTTGAAAACATGATTTTAAATTGAAGAAAGGAACTGTGGATTCCCAAGACCCAAGACAACTGAGGCCTACTAGGCGAACTCGCCAATTCGGCTCGGACAGGGAGCTTATGGAACATATAAACAACAGTCCATATCAGGGTGTATTCAAAATTCCTGGTAGGTACACGTCACAGAGAGCGTTTTGGAATGTGCTTCTCATTACACTTGTGGGCATCTGCTACAGTTGTATGCGTTACAGTTGTAGGGTCCATACCGCACAGAAAATGTTTTGTTGTGGGGCTGATTTCATGTTCATGCATGTTTGTAGTCTGCATGCATTAAACCATCAGTTATATTGCCTTGCAAACTTCAGTGTGAATCGGGCATTAGGACTGGGCTTTTTATTTAGCGTAACTTCAGTAATGGTTAACAAGAACATGGTAATATAATAGCATATGCTAATGAATCGCTTTGCACTTTCCAGGCACTCTTCTCAAAAACACAGTGAATGCTGTGCACTGCACTGGCCCTGCAGAGAGGCCCACTTTGGACCAGCCTTTCCACCAGCACCGCGATAATCAGCCTCTTCCCGAGAGTTGCCACCGTTGCAAGTCATTTTATGCGCAGTTTGGGGTGCATTCTGCTAAAGGATGAGCGTCAATTGAGATTGCCACCAGAGAGCAAGGTTGCATGCATTGGCATCTTGCAAGGCGTGTGCGTATAACTGCCTCAACTGTAAAAAGGGTACCTAAAAAAAGAGAGCACTGATCCTATGAATACTGTTGTCGCAATGGCAAGCCCCACTTTCATGGAGAACGCTGCCACAAAGTATGGGCTCAAACATGAGGCAATTGCGAGGTCGGCATTTTCAAAAAGGACTGGTTTGTCAGTGTCTCAGTCAGGCATATTAGTAAGCGCTGTTTATCCGTGGTTGTCAGCAAGCCCAGATGGCATCTGTGAAGATGGTATATTGCTTGAAATCAAATGTCCCACAGTTGCGGACTGCAAGTCCTGGATAGAGGAAGGCAAATATGATGTCAAGTATGTAAACGGCAAAGCTGTTCTTTGCCCAAATGGCTAAAATGAATATTATAGTCGAGTTCAATTCACCATGCTGTGTTCTCAGAAGACAAACTGTTATTTTTATGTATGGTCTCCGCAAAGTGATGTGCTTGTTAATGTGCCTTATGACTTGCAGTATGTTCAGCAACACATCAACAGGCCTGGGAATTTTTATTTCAGACATCTGCTCCCTTATGTTGAAGAATTGCATTCAAAGAGAAAGTTGCTGTTAGGAAAGAAATATGTAGAGATTTGCAAAATGTACACATGCGCTGCTGTGACTATGATGCATGCTTGTGGTGTTTTTTCCATTGTGTGGCTCTCCTTGCATGCTTCCACAAACATTATTTCATAGAGGTTGTTTGAGCTACAAACTGCTGTTTATATTCCTTGAGATTAAAGTGAAGTATAATAATGACTCTTCAATCTGTGCATGGTACATTCAGCCATTTATTAAATCTGCCAAAAGCTTTTTATGCTGCATGCCTCACTCAGATTTTTCTTTTATAAGAGACGCCTTTATATTACACAGCCCAGCACAAATACAATGTTGTCAATCTGCTTTTTTCACTTGATAAGGAGAGCCTGTTTGAAAATTATAAAGCTCTCAATGCGATTAATGGCTCGCTGGACATGTATGCGTAGGGATGCGATACGTCAGGTCTGAGTGATCCCCTCAGCTGACAGCTGCTTTTTCCCAGTGAAGGAGCAGAAAAAAGAGCATTGAATGCAAAAGCACATGTCCCATTAGCACAAAATTTATTGGCCAGCAACCGCCTATGACAAGGAATTTGAATATCACGACACTAGTGTATGATGCCATAATGCATGTAAGGGGCATGCATAATCATGAATCCATGACAGTGATTATGCAATACTGTATCATTTGAGCACCTTACAAAGTGGCATACTGTAATGTGTAGTCTTACAAGTATTATACATAGTCATGGTCCGCACTGATTACTCACGAATAAAAAACAACATCCAATGTAGTTGGTTGATTTTGTTTCTGGAGTTTAATGTCCCAAAGTGACTCAGGCTATGAGAGATGTAGTGGAGGACTCCACAAATTTCGACCACCTGGGGTTCTTTACCGTATACTGACATCGCACAGCACAAGGGCGCCTTGCTCTTCGCCTCCATCGAAAAGGGGCCGCAGCCAGGGCTCGATCCCGCGTCCTTGAGCATAGCAGTCGAGCAGCCTAACCTATTCAACACCATGGTGGGCCTATGCAATGTTGTATTACTTAGCACTTTCCAAAGCAACCTAATGTTGTCACATGTAAGCATCGGCTGAATTGTTTTCGCAATGATAAAAATAAACCTCACACATATTGCTCCGTTCATGCATGTAAGAACACTTGCTTGATATTTTGATATACCTTTTGTGAAGGCAGGCACATTCATTCGGATCCCTTGAACCTCAAGGTATGGTTCCAGTTTGAAGCCCCTGTCAGCCACTATTTCGTTCCCGGGTAGGAGGTGGTCTTCTACCCCACATGTTCTAACAATAAGCTTATCAGATGCCCTCGCACTGTACACTGGAAAGAAACATAATCTGTCCATTTGGAGCAATAACTGTCGGGAACTTGATTGTGTTGGTTGCCTTATATGCACCTTTGTGCCTGGCCATCAGTTTCTTAGGCCTTTCTATGAAAACTTCCGTGCAGTCGAAAATGCATGTTGTTCGACCATACCCACAATTCTTGAAGCTTTTTGGCATGCTGGCCTGTATTCTTGACCTGGGCAGCCACACAACATCGTCCATGATTTTTGCAAGGCTTTTCAGAAACTCTGCAAATATGAGGCGAGCAGTTGCAACAGATATTCCAAATCTTCTTGACAGGTCACCATACAGAAGACGAAGCCTTAGTCTCATTAGTGTTAAAAGCAACTGTTCCTCTATGGACAGTGTCTTCCTCACTTTTTGCGTCTCTGTTTTGAGTGCACAAACTAACATATCAAATGCTGATGCTGATATGCCAGTGTAAAAGAGAATACTGTCTGGTGTTAGGGTATAAAATGAAATTCTCATAGAAAAAGCTGGGTATTGGCATGTTTTGGTGTAGGTGTGGTCCGTGTCCGCTCGCTCTGTGTGGACTTGTCTTTCATATCTACCTGGAACATATAAGGTCAAGAACAGTAAACAGACAGTGGAAAAATTATTAAAGTAAATTTCCTTTCTGCCAAGATCATGGTGTATTATTTGCTTTGTAGCAAACTGGGTGACAAAGAATGCTAGTTGATACAACTGTTGGATTGACAGCAAGCAAGAAATGTAATGAAATCTCTTATTATATACATGAGCCTCATTATGTCACTGGCATGCTATGCAATGTCAGAATAAGGTTCACATTTACTTTTATGCTCATTATGACAACTTTCATGCATGTTTACATCATCTTTGAAATTGGAAGTGGGTCCAGCTGCTGTGTATTCACTGCAAATATCATCCTATTCTAAAAATGTGGCAGTGAGCTCAGGTTTCAAATCTGAGGCCAACAAGCGTTTTAAACTTACATCAGCTATACACTGCGTTTCTGAACTGGCCAAGGCAATTTCGCTCAGTGGAGTGCCCTGTTAAGAAATTGACAGCTGACTGATACACTGCCACATATTGCAAGGATTGATATGCATGCTTACATCTTCATCGTTGCTTGATGCTACGCAAGGCTCGATGTATGGACTGCAAAGACCAGCCTGTTGGAGAAACATGGCAGTGAGCTAAATTGAATGCCTAGAACTAAAAAGTGTGTTAATTTTCGTCAGCTTCACTTTGTTGTGCAAGACTAGAGAGGTAAGTTTGCTGTCTGTAGATCCCTGTTGAGAAATATAGTGAAATAAGGTTTGATTTTACTGTGCAGCATGTTGATGATGATGGTGGTTTTTAATGGCGCAAGGGCGACTCAGGCCAAAGAGCGCCAGACTCAAGGTTAACGGTGTACTCAAGTTTATATAATGGAATAGTTGTGATTTTTCATGAAATAATAAAAAACTGTGGTGTATAGGGCCTAAAAATGTATTCGCTCTGTAAAATTGCTAAAAACAATGGTGTATAGGGCCTAAAATTCATTTAAAGGATCTCATCCGTCCTCTTAAGGAGGAGCGGGCTGAGACCCACGTCGATAAGAAATGTCATGCAAAAAGCCTACTTGTGATAAAAATTTAAGCACCTGTTTTAAAGGAAACATTGGGTTGTCGCCAATAAAAATGGATGGGTGTGCAGGTATTTGATGAGTGAACAAGGAGGGAAAATGACGTCTTCTTTCTTGTTCCAGTTGTACACATATGATTAAAACATGAATAACAGTGAGCCGATCACCACATCTCGAGCAGTGCGGTGCAGGAGAATTGGCTAAAGATATGTATGGGTTATGTATGTGTGACCAATTCTCAGCCTGCACAGGGCTACTTCTTTAAATCTGTCTTGTTTTTCTGTGCTGTATCTGCCTATCCTTGGCTTTATTGTGTGTAGTTTATTTTCTGATGCTGCGTCCCATTCCTCTTGCCATTGTTGTCGAATCATGTTTTTTATGTGTGGTTTGAGGTCATGATAAGTTATCTTATCAATGTCTGTGCCATTTCGAAGGGCAGCTGACGCAGCTAGCCTATCAGCTGCCTCATTACCCGGTATACAGCGGTGGCCTGGCACCCAACACAGTGTAATTTTAATTTCTAGTTCATGGGCAAACATAAGGGTGTTATAAAGAGGGTTCAGGACTGGGTTCTTATTATGCAATTTCCAAAAGGATAGGGACGTTAAAACACTGAGGGAGTCTGTGTAGATGACTGATGTCTGTATTTTATTTTCTATAATGTGTCTCACAGCTAAAAGGATACCATGGCATTCAGCGGTAAATATACTAGTATAACTGTTCAGGGTTTTTGACTGTGAGAACTGTGGTCCATGTGCTGCACAGGAGACTTGAGCAGACTTCGAAGCATCAGTGTAATATTCATCACAAGTGTACTTCTCCTGAAGTGACATGAAGTGCTGCTGTATGGCAATAGGGGATGCATGTTTGCTCACTTCAAGAAACGACAGGTCACAATTAACACCGTGCATTTTCCAAGGAGCAATTAGGTCTTTTATGGAAGTTGTTTGAAGACTGGTAACCGAAACATTCAGATATTCAATATGCGTGGCAACTCTGGTTGGATATAGTGGTGTTAGAAAGTGCTGTGCCAGTTTTGTCAAGCAGGAGCCGACGACATGGATGGTCCAGTTGGCATAGTACCTTCATAGCATAAGTTAGAGAAGTAAATTGTCTCCTTCGTTGCAGTGACCATCGGTTCGCCTCGACATAGAGGCTAGCAATTGGGCTAGTTCGGAAAGCGCCCGTAGCGAGGCGAAGGCCGAGGTGGTGCACGGGATCGAGTAATTTTAGTGCAGAGGATGATGCTGACCCATAGACCATCGAGCCATAGTCTATGCGTGATAGAACTACACTATTCAGAAGGCTCAGAAGGCAGTCGCGATCTGTACCCCATGACCGGTGAGAGAGAATTTTTAGCAGATTCATTGCTTTGAGACACTTCAGTCGCAACTGTTTTATGTGGGCAATGAAGGAGAGTTTTTCGTCAACAACTACGCCAAGAAATTTATGTTCCTTTTTAAAGGCAAGGCTCTGACCATTCAGTGTAATGTTGGGGTCAGGTCTGACGCCACGCTGCTTAGAGAAAAGTACACAAACACTTTTTTCAGAGTTAAATTTAAACCCATTGTCATCAGCCCACCTGGACAGTTTGTTAACACCTAGCTGAATCTGTCTTTCACAGATGGCCAAGTTGCAAGATTTGAAGCTTATCTGGATGTCATCAACATATACAGAGCAAGAAATGGTTTTTGGCAACACACTTTCTAAAGAGTTCATTTTGACTATGAAAAGTGTGCAACTGAGAACACCACCTTGAGGGACACCATTTTCCTGTATGTACTGCTTTGAGTATGCATTGCCAACACGAACTTTGAAGGCCCGCTCAGACAAGTAACTTCGAATTGTATTCAACATGTTCCCTGTGATGCCAAGAGAGAAGAGGTCGCGGATGATACCATAACGCCAAGTGGTATCATATGCTTTTTCGAGATCGAAAAAGAGAGATAAACAATGCTGTTTATGTACAAAAGCATCCCTTGCATAAGACTCGAATGCAATGAGCTGATCAGCAGTTGATCGCCCGGCTCTAAAACGAGCTTGGTTTGGATGAAGAAGACCATTGTATTCAAGGAAATGTAGGAGGCGGCGATTTACCATTTTTTCAAAAAGCTTGCATAAGCAGCTGGTTAGAGCAATAGGCCGATAACTGGCAGCAAGAGTGGGTTCTTTTCCGGGTTTTAATATCGGGATAATGATCGCTTCCTTCCATGCTTTAGGAAAGTGTCCTGTGGCCCATATTTTATTTAGAGGCAAAGTAGGGTTTCAAGCGTGCCCGTATGCAGGTGTTTGAGCATTCCATATGTGATCCTGTCAGGACCTGGTGCTGTGTTCCCACATGTGCCAAGTGCAATCTTCAGCTCCTGCATGGTGAAAGGGCTATTGTACCCTCCTGTGCACGGTCTTTTATCACATATAGGCTTCCTCTCCTCAGTTACCTTGTGCCGCAAAAAAGAATCTGTATAGTGCGCTGAGCTGAATACATATTCGAAGTGTTGCCCTAGTGTGTCTGCTTGGTGTTCAAGAGAGTCACCACTAGTGCTGACAAGGGGTGTTGGGAGAGTGTTATTTCCTTTGAGAGCTCTTATTCTGTTGTTTACTTTGTGAGAATCAGAATAAGAGTTCACAGAAGAAAGGAATGATGACCAACTTTCTCGCTTGGAGATGCGTCGAACACGTTTGCCATTTGCCTTTGCGCGCTTAAATTCTATTAGGTTTTCAGCCGTGGGGTATCGGCGTAACTTCGACCAAGCCTTGTTTTGTGTTTCACGGGCAGTTTTACATTCTGCATTCCACCAGGGCCTTCGTTTGTTTCGTGGCTTACTTGATGCTTGTGGAATGTGTTTTTCTGCAGCATCTATAATGTGCAGCGTGATCAAGAGTTGAGATTCGTCAACGCCTAAGCCAGTAACTGATGAACAGGGCAGAGCTGAGTGTTCCCTGAACATCTCCCAGTTGGCCACATATTCTTTAAATTTCCTGGGACTAGATGCGTTTACATTTTTATTGCCTGTGTACTTCACAGAGATGGGAAAATGGTCGCTTCCATATAGATTGTCAACAACAACCCACTCTGTAGCTGCCAAGAGCATCAGAGAGCCAATGGCTAAGTCAATGGCTGTGTACGTATTATGAGCTGAGCTGTAGTATGTTGGCTGTTTTGAGTTGAGTAAACATGATCCTGAGGACAACAAGAACTTTTCAATTAGTGCACCTCGGCAGTCCGTTCTTGTACATCCCCATAATGGGTGGTGAGCGTTAAAGTCTCCGACCAGCAGCCATGGTTCTGGGAGTTGGTCAATCAGCTTTTCAAAATTTTTGTTGCATAGTCTATGATCTGGCGGAATATACAGCGAACATACCGTTGTTATTTTACCGAATATTAAGGCTTGTATTGCCACTGCCTCTAAGTCTGTGTTAATCGAGATGTTTCGACAAGCGATTGACTTTTGTGTTATAATGGCAACGCCACCGGAGGGGTGAGTACTGCCTTGCCTATCTTTCCTGAATATACGATACTGTTTGAGAAAACTTATGTCTGTTGGTTTCAGATGCGTTTCTTGCAGACAAACTATGTTTGGTTGGTGTTCGGCGTGGATTTCATATACGTCATCCAGATTTTTTAGGAGTCCGCGACAGTTCCAATAAATGATACTCTCGGTAGCCATTTTGGTAGGTGTGGAAGGAATATAGAATAGGGTTAGGACTCGCCGCCCTTATCAGGGGGCTTAACTGGTGTATGTTTTTTTTATTTGAGACGGTCCAGCAGGCCCCGCCTCTCATTGGCGGACTCCCTAGGCGCCGCTGACGCTGCGGAGTCCGTGCTCACCTCCATCGCCTCTGGTGAAGGCATGGAGGCAGGAGGTTTTTCAAGAGGAACAAAGTCCCTCTCAGATGTCTTTGGTGTCCCGGACGTCTGGGGGAAAGTGACCTCCGGGATTGCAAAGATTGGTGCAGCCGGTGGCTGCTTAGTGAGGAGTCGGGGTGGGAGTACGTCAGCAGCATTGCACTGCGTGCCCACCGTTACTAGACGCGGCCTGGCCCCTCTGCGGGCTGTGTTAGCATAGGGAGCGGAGGAAAGCATTCTGTGCTTTTTTCGGGCCTCTCCGTATGTTATCTTCTCAGTTATCTGTATATTGATTACTTCTTTTTCGGCCTGAAAGGCTGCACAGGACCGTGAGTATGCTGGGTGGGTGCCCTCACAGTTCACACATTTGTAGTCAGTTGCACTGCATTTATCGGTTGCATGGTCATGCGCGCTGCATTTTGCACAGGTAAGGCGTCCTCGACATGTCTGGCTACCATGCCCGTACCGCTGACACTTGAAGCACCTGCGGGGGCTTGGTATGTACGGGCTAACTTTGCATCGGATAAATTCCACATTGACAAATTCAGGAAGTGTGCTCTGGTTGAAGGTGAGAACAATATGTTTCGTTTTTATTTCTTCGTTCTTTCGCCTGATTGTTATTCTTCGTACTGTTGTTACACCTTGGTTCTGTAGGCCCTCAAGGAGATCTGATTCTGTTTCGTTTAGGAGGTCGCGCTCAGCGACAACTCCCTGGCAGCTGTTAAGACTGCGGTGGGGTGATACCTGAACCTCAAGGTGAGCAAACGTTTTTGTTATGAGAAGGTTGTCAGATTGACTTTTGTCTGATACCTCTATTAGCAGGTCGCCAGATCCTAGTTTTTTCGCTTTGTAGTTTGCCCCAATGATGGCCTTCAGAGAGTTGGCAATCAGAAAGACTGACAGTGCATTTACTGGTTGAGATTCGGTTACAGAGTGCAAGACAAGAAATTTTGGAAAGTTCTCAGTTGGTGTACTAATTTTTTGCGTCACTTCGGTGCGACTCCTTTTCGGGGGTCGATCAGGTTTTTTTAAAGGTAGTTTTTTCATGCAGTATGGATTGTTTTAAGGGGTCCTAATATATGTCGCCTCTGGTTCACCCTTATACGCAGAGGAAGGTCCCGGAGCCCCTCGCCTGGTGGACAGGCGAGGAGCCCATCGGCCGAGGCTTGACCATGGCCTCGACCGCCACCGTTCAAGGTTTCTTCCCTTAACCTTTCAACCTATCGCCACAGTACGGATTACAGCTTCGGTATGGGGGCTCAGGGTCCGTGGTGGCACCAAGCACCAACACCTAGTTTACGCAAGGTGCCCTTGCGGGATACTGTGCAGCATGTTACCAGGATTATTTTGCATGGTTACATTTCCTTCGCTGCTACAGGCCAGGCATGGTTCCATGTATTCACTGCAAGGATGAGTCTGTTGGACAAACATGGCAGTAGGGATAGGTTTAAAATTTGGGCATCGTGCAAATTTAAACTACAGCTTACAGCAGGCTCACTTTGCACAACTGAACTTCTTGAGGCATCTTTGCTGCATGCAATGATCTGCAGAGTGACGTAGGATAGCAAGAGACTTAGATTGACACTGCAGTGTACACAAGGTTTCAAACTCGTACGTACGTCCTCATGGATAGAGGCCGGGCTGAGTGCTGTGCATTCCTTAGAAGGGCTGGCCTCGGGTCGAAGACACATGACAATAGTCTCGGTTTGAAAATTAGAGGAAAATAAGGGAGTTTCATCTGCTTCAGAGTTCAAACCTGAATTGGCCGAGGCATTTGCATGGTATGCTGTGAGCTGTGAAGGTAAATATAGGGGTTCAAATCAACGCTAAGCTAGATGATATCCATTGTTACCTCTTTGTGAGTGTTGATATTAAGGCTGGCCAGTTTGGGCAAACATGGCTGTGAGCATGGATGTACATTCAGGTCCTCGTGCGAATTTAGATTACAACTTATAGCAGGCTCACTTTGCACATTTGAACTTGTAGATACATTTTCACTGCATCCGATGGCCTGCAGTTACGTCAGTAAGAGAAGAGACTGTTTCACACTGCAACATGCTCAAGGCTTGACTCATACGTACGTCCTCATGGATAGAAGCCAGGTTTTGTGCTGTGTATTCCTTAGGACTAGCTTCGGGTTGGACACACATGGCAGTAGGCTCGGTTTGAAAATGAGAAGAAAATAAGGGAGTTTCATCTCCTCCAGAGTTCGAAACTGAATTGGCCGAGGCATCTACATGGTATGCTGGGAGCTGTGAAGATAATTACAGGGGTTGAAATCAACGCTAAGCTGGATGATATCATTAAAGTTGCTACCTACCTACCTATCTATTCTTACCTCTTTGTGAGTGCTGATATTAAGGCTGGGCAGTTTAGGCAAACATGGCTGCGAGCATGGCTATACATTCTGGTCGTCATGCAAATTTGGATTGCAACTTATAGCAGGCTCACTTTGCACAATTGAACTTGTAGAGACATTTTCGCTGCATCCGATGGCCTGCAGAGTTACGTCAGTAAGAGCCTGTTTCACACTGCAACATGCACAAGGCTTGACTCATAGGTACGTCCTCATGGATAGAAGCCGCGCTGAGTGCTGTGTATTCCTTAGGACTAGCTTTGGGTTGGACACACATGGCAGTAGGCAGTAGTTCAAAACTGAATTGGCCAAGGCATCTACATGGCATGCTGTGAGCTGTGAAGGTAAATACAGGGGTTCAAGCTGGATGATATCCATTCTCACTTCTTTGTCACAGATGATAGCCAGGCTGGCCTTTGACCATGCACCAGAAAGGCTTGCTTCTGTCCATGCACCATACAGACAGGATTGTCTGACAAATATGGCAGTGACCAACCTTTTCTATTTTGTAGTGTATCAAGAACACAAGAAAACTTGTAACCACTTACACGAATGTTGTTGCTTGAGGCAAAGCTTGTTGAACTTTCAGTAGAAGCTGCCTGTAAATAGACAAAAAGATGGCATGGCAGAACACCAAGAGCTTGGTAATTAGATTAATGCCAGAATCAACTTTACTGATGCAAATTGGGTACTTGGTCATTTTAGGCGTTGTGTGACCTGTCGTGCGTCTGACAATGTTTCCTTTGGTGTGCTATATGCATGACGGTCAAGAAATTACAACCGTGCATTAGAGGTACTACCCCTTACAAAAACTGGTGTTGAAATTCTGTGGTATTTTTGTGAAGTGCCTCAATAAGCACTGTTTAAAAGCTGTGGATATTCTATGGCATTTGTGTTGATGAAACTTGAGCGTGTGTTGAAAACTGGTGTATGTGTTTCAGTTGAAATACCGTTGTAAATTTTTGTGTTCATTTTCTATTGATTACAGACTGAATACAAACTTAAAATCAACATGTGGTTCATGTTTTGACTTTCAGTTGTGCATGTGGCAATCCATTTCGTGTTGATTTTCTGTTGATGATAGACTGAATACAAACGTAAAAGCAACATGTGATTGATCTGTTGACTTTTAGTTGTGCACATTGGCAATCAATCAAGTATGCTTTGTACTTTCTGAAATGCCTGCACCTGCGAGTGAAGCAAACAATTTCTGCACTGAGCAGCCTTTATTCAGAAACTATGCGAAACTTCTCAGGAATTATTCTGGAACTTCTCGAGCCAGAAATGATGCCTGGCTATTTTTTATGATGCTGATAGCAGCGCCCGAGTATTTGCCAGATGTAAACGCTGAAAAAATAGCTAAAAGAAATGTCTTACTTTCCTTGAGCAAAAGTGCACAGAAAATGTGAGTATGAGACAATGTAAGGATATTAACGCAGGACTTGCAACGCCATACACATGTCCTTTAACCTACGTGAGGCCGTCGATACTATATGGCACTCTGCTAGAGACAGAACTTCTCAGAGACAGATTGCTAAAATGCAATGCATCTCCCTCTGAATGCCAAGTAACACCTTACTGTTGAAAATATCCTGGCCCAAGTGGCGAAACACAACTGTAGCATAATAGCTAGGTCAAATTGTTGTGGATTTTACTCAGATGGATTTTGCTAAACAAGCAATGAAACAGTCATGAATGACCAATGTGCATGATTCACAGGTCTAAATTCAACACAGAGCATGCATCACGAAAACGTTTACTAAAGCATAGACCAGAAAACCTTTCTCGCCTCATTAAACATTTTTCTCTGCAGAAGGCCAGGAAGATGTATGCAGATTTGAACTGTAGTCCTGTTTCTTACAAAGACTAAGTTTGTTATTGTGTTATGCAGTGCGAAATTCGCCACCACAAGAGGTGAATAAACTGCTGCTCAGAACTCGGCATGTTTTCATTATGTGATGACACAGGCCACGAGAGTCCAATGATCTGCACTGTAAACAGATGAAGAGGTTGTTAGGACACTGCAGCACTTTTTGCAAAATCCAGGCTTTAAGCAGAAAGCCACAGTGTTTCATGCTGCGAACTCAAATATCAGACTAAAATCGGCCAGATAAAGCAGAAATAGCCTTTGTCCAGCATAAATACGGAGCCTTCGGAACGAGGTGTTTCGCCGCTTGTGATTGGCCAAGACAACGCACATTTTGAGGACCGGGGAAGGTACTGATGCGGCTCGAATGACCATCGGGCCGCATCAGTAGCTTCGAATGACCATCGGATTTTTCACCGCATGTATCCGTACCAGATGGGCCCATAAACGATGCAGCACTTCCATTGTGGGGAGCACAAGCTTTGCATGAAATCTTGCTATGGTATAGAGCAAGGCACTTTGAAAAGTAGTGTGTGTAATTATCGGAATCTACATGGCCCTCAAGAAAACCTAGGTGTGCATATTTCTGAGAAGGAAGGGAAGCAAACAACGCAGTAGCTGACTACATCCGTCTCAGGCCTCCCGCTCCGCCAGAGGTCATTGTTGTGAAAGAAAGGGTGAAGGGAAAAAAGGATGAAGCAGTACACAGCTACCACCAGACAAATGAACTGCAAGCAGAGTGCTGGTGCTGAGCTCTGCGATGCACGCGAGGCATTGACGGTGGTTTTGTGCTGGAGACCATGTTCTTAAATATTTTCTTACAAGCGCCTCATCGGTTTCCTTTCTAATTTCATTTGCCTTTCCAAACAAGACAGAACTATGTAAAATGAGGCAGCAACGGGTGCAAAATCACGAGGCAATATATGAACAACTTCAATTATTGCTGCTTGGACGAATTGAAGGAAACGTCGCTCAGTGCGCTCCATACTTAAATGCACCCATACTCAGCTTGGTGGTACACACCTTATCTTCTAATAACACTCCCGTAGGTGTCCCACAAACATATCAAGCACGTGCCATGCTGATCTCGTAAAGATGTCACTATCTAGCTGCGACACAACAGTGGGCTCTTAATCATCTGCTCGTTCGCAAAGGATCGTCAGCGCGTGTGGCTGATGATTTGTCTGATGTTTAGCAAAAAGCGCGTGCGGCTAGTTAGTTTGGCCGATGTTTAGCAAAGAAGCCGCTACGCACATCTTTGAGCAAACAAAAAAAAACACGCAATTACAACCACATGCAGGTGCTGCCTGCCCATCCCACCACGAGATTGCACTTTGTGAACAGATCGCAATCAGCACTAAACAGTAGAATGTTTTTTTAGTCACCTTGAAATTATCTCTTCTCATCAGCATCCCATAGCGCAGCAAGCGTTTGACATTGCAAAGAAATCATTAAAGACGACCTCGTCGCGGCCACAGCTGCTCGTGCATCCGAACGCATGCAGAGCAGTGTTGCATCAGGCACACAACACTACGTTCAGATGTTTTGCATGCCCACAACGCCTGCAAGACAACAGCGCACGCCAAAAGCTCTCTCGGGTGGCTCTGAATGCCTCTGAATCTGCAGTGACATCGCAGCGGACGGAGGAGCGAGGTTTCCCTCTGCTTTTCTCCTCTATAGCAGTCGCGAGAGATTTGAATTGCGCGTTTTCAGTCGGCAATTGCGCAGGTGTTTTTTCTGTAATCGAAAAAATAATTTCACAGACATGATCAACAAATAACCTACTTCAAAAATATAGAGTACTAGCACATTTTAAAACCACCGCAGTGTCCCTTCAAGGTTTCGCTGCCATACACTCAGCTATGAACACAGTGGCCTCCACCACAACATTGCCAAGGATGTCGGTCATAACAATGCCAAAGAGCACTCATTTATGCAAGCTAATTGGCTACTTTGCAAATTAGGTGCATGAAGCAGATCTACAAATAGATTTCAACAGTTAGTTTCCAGCATCCCCCCCCCCTTCAGTCACGTTTTTACCATATTTGTGTATGAGGCATAATCATGCAGTAACTTACATATGACAGCTTCCAGACGCACCGGGTCCAGAGCCTCTTTACACGGACGGTATTTCTGTACATTGTTGCATACAGCGACTTTCCTTTGAGCTCATCAGGTGCGAACACCTGGCGCAAAAGTGTCCTGGCAAATTTGCCAGCACTGATGTGGCCAGACCTGCGCTTCCAGGAGTGCATTGTCCACAACTCCGTTTCCAATGTCTACGGAAGCACAACAATTCACAAAAAAGCTGCCATCAGTACAGAAAACAGTGACGGCTATCTACCCTGCATATCTTACGAGTGCCCTAATGACAAATGACACAAAGCTGAACACAGGTTAAAAAAAGAAACTTGCTTTCCGTCGCTGACAAAGATGGCAACACAAGCCTTGTGGCTCATCTGACTAGATAGAGTCCAAATATTTTGAAACATAAAGGAATTCTGGTCCTCTCCATCCCCAGCTTGAGACTTCCACAAAGGCTGCAAAAGTATCACTAAGTCACTAAATAGCTTATAGTCTAACCTCTTATCGCCAAGGTTTAGAGCAGGGGCTCTCAAACTATTAACCTTTTTGCCTCAAGGAACACTAACAGCCATTAATATGTGCCAAGGACCTCCCCCCCCCCCCGCTGTTTCCAATGTCACAATCAGATATGAAGTTGGGCTAGTTGGTGTCTATTCACGATTATCACAATCAGGTGATGTTGCTTGTGCATCAACACCTAATGATATAATTTTGTAACCACTTTTTGTTTTCTTAAGTTTGGAAACCAGCTTTTTATTATATGCTTGGTTCTCACTTAAACTACACGTGCACGCATTTCTGTCTCAACTTGACTAATTTAACTCTGCTATGGGGTTTGTGCCTTCAAATGTCGTCAGTCCCAATGTACACACCAGGGAACCTACCCAAACAAGCGTCTTGATGATGTATATGCTGCACTTAGATTCCCTTAGCTAAATTCTGTTCCTTCTGAGCATCCTTTCTGTTGCAACATGTCAGGAACTGAAGAGAGCTTCCCCATGATTGGAAAGTTAAACGACCCTGTTGTTTCAGCTACTGGCATCTGATTACTGTCACCTTCAAAGCAAACCAAAATGCATGAATGACATCCAGCACTTTTAACTCCTCGGTGTTAAATTTTGATCACAAGATGAAAGCTCAAAATCATGCTTCTTGCAGAACCAATGTCCTCATGCTTAAAGCCATCAAAGTTATTTTTCCCTCCAAACTGTACACCATACCTTCAACCAATACACAAAGATTATGCACTCAGTCAAGTTGCTGTACAAAACAAGGTTGGTAGAACACCTGTTGCTCTACAGGCAACAAGACTGAACAATAATAATTGATGCGAAGTTTGCTGTTCAGGTGATTTCAGATGTCTGGAATGGCCCAAGAAGTGAAGCAGTGAAAAACTGTTTCAGACAAGCAGGCTTTAAATATGGTGATATGATGTAAGCCCAGTCGAAAAATACAACACAAATCTAGCCTGTCGTAAAATGGGACCCTGTTGTCTGTTGTACAATTGTGTGTTGTAAGTTGCGACCCTGTCGTCTGTAGTACTGTTGTCTGTTGTGTAGTGCTTATTGTCTGTTGTAAGTTTTACTGTTGTTTGTCGTAAAATGGGACCGCTGTTTGTAGTACTGTTGTGTGTTGTATGTCGTAACATTGTGTCGTATTGTTATCTGTCGTAAATTGAGTATTGTGCCCCGGCATTGTTTTTCCATCGCGCCTCCAGTATTTTTCGTGGCAGTGTACATCCTAAATCTGTGGCATCTCTTCAATTAAAAAAATTGAGATTTTGCTTTTATTCACATATGATGCTAGAGCAGTGCACACGTGCCTCTACAAGGCATCATGCTTAATTGTGAAATAAAAGCATGCCTTTATGTACGAAGTAAGAACTGGGACAGATATGCAAGGCTACTTATCCACTTTATTATTGTCAGCTGGACCTGCCGCAGACCACGACCACCTTTGAACCTGCATGGAAGCAAGGAACACAAAACATAAGAATCAATTTAAAGCCCATAAAGAAGTATAACCTGCTTCCTGATTCTCAAAGCTAGTTAGCACTCATTTAGTCAGCATGCCGACAAAGCATATAATTTCTAATTGACGTATGTTCCAAGGTCAAAGCTGCTAAATGCCTACATTGCTGAAAGAGAACCAACAAGAAAAACAGGCAAGAGGAGAAGACATTGGAGTAATATTCCACTCAGTAGGTTGAGAATTATGCCTCATACCGCAAGTGTACTGCTCATAAAAGGCCCCTTCGTCTACCATAGACAGCAAGGTACTCTGCAATGTTACAATTATGACACAACCAATTACTGGATAAAATTCAAAAAAATTTTTGATTCCACCATGTTTGTTTCAAAAAGGGCATTTAATTTCTCCC